>JAQIUS010000604.1:0-23696 GCA_028639655.1 Colletotrichum sp. SAR 10_66
AGTTATTCTTAATTATTAGGAATTTTATTATAATAACTAATAAAACAAAAAGTTTCCCCCTTTTATAATACTATATAATATTCCTACCCCTAATAATATTACTTCGATTATATACTCTTTTACATCTTATTTTATAATAAGAATTACTATAATTAGAAGGGGGATAATTATAAAAGTCTAGTTACTTAAACTAAAAAGGCTTAAGAATAGTTTAGCTAGACTAAACTAAAAAGATAGAGAACTTTATAGAGATAAAGTATAAAACTCTCTATAGTGAGGACTTAGTGAGTACTTACTAAAGGGTTAGAAAGGAAGATCTTAGAAGAAGTAAGTAAAAGTAATATAATAATATTATACTTACTTTTTAGGTACTTCTTCTATTAGTTTAACCTAACTATAGCCTATAGCCCCTAAATACCTTTATATATAGTAAATAGTAAAACTCTTTATTATACTCTCTAAATAATAATTTATACTTTAAAAGAATACTTTATAAAAGGAGAATTAATAATTATCACTACTATAAAGGAGGAGTATCTTATTATATTTAAAAAAGCATTTTATTTATTAATTAATCCTAAGGATTTCTATACTTTCTAGCTTATAGCTTTTAATAAAAGATTAAATTATAATATTCTAGAAGTATGAAGAGTATTTAGAATAAGAAACTTCCTTTAAACGATTAAAGTTTAACTTACTCTTAATTAAGCTATTTAATATCTCTAAAACTATATAGCTCTTAAGAAGAGTAGCTAAATAACTTCTTCTCTTAAAGAAATAGAAACCTTATTTAAAGAAGTTATAAACTTATAAGTTTAATAAAAAAAAAGCTATTTAAATAGCTATTTTATAATACTTAAAAGAAGATCTAATTTATAATAAAACTTAAGTAATATTAAGATATACTTTAAGCTTTAAAACTCCCTAAATAATACTTAAAACTATTTATACTTTAATTATATAAATATAGACTTTATAGCTTAATATACTTAATTTCTTATAAAATATACCTAAATAGAGTTCTCTTTTATAAAAAAATACTTATATAGATATACTTTTTAACTTATTTAGTAGTAAAAAAGTAATATTAAGAATAAAGCTCTTAATAAGAAGTATAAAGTTTTCTATAAAACTTTTATTAAAAATAAATAAGCTATAGCTAAAGAGATTAATAAATTAAAAAAATAGAGGTATATCTCTATAAATATTCCTTTTAATAGGTTTATTATTATAGCTATCTTTTAGTTTACTCTTAACTTTCTTCCTTCTTAAGAGGAAAGAGGTTTCTTAATTAAAACTTTTTCTATAAATACTACTAACTCTACTCTTTTTTAATATTTAACTATTATAAATATTAAAATATCTATTTATTTTATTAATAATTTTAATTTTTTTAAAGATTATTATAAACTAAATAAACTAAACTAAATTATAGCTAGCTTATAATCTCTTTATATTAGAAAAATAAGTATTAAAGTATTTAAGAACTCTCTAAATAAGCTTAGAGGAGTTAATATAGAGGATCTTATTTTAAAAAATATCTCTTATATAAAAGGTTTCTATATTAACTTAATTTCTAAGTATTACTTTAAAATAGCTAATATCTAATATTATAAAAGAACTAATAAGTTTTATTTTAGAAATAATAAGAGTTTTACTTTTTATAAATTTATTTATAATAATAAAAAAGTACTCTTCTTTAAATATAAGTTTTTTTTTAATTACTTCTTTATTTTAAATTACTCCTTATTATATATTAATATAAGCTACTCTAGAGAAATTAACTTTATTTATATAGCTATATTTAATAAACCTTTATAGCTATTATTTAAATTAAAACCTATTTATAGTAATTTTACTTAATTTTAATACTTTTACTTAAGATATTTTAAGTTTAACGCTCTTAAGTATTTAGTTTAAAATATTTAGGGGGTAAAGATTAAAAACCTAATATAGTTAGAATATAAAGAATATATAATAACTTATATATAAAAAATAGTTTTAAGAGGACTTTTAGAAAACTAAAACTTATATTTATATTAAAGAATATTTTAAGATCTTTTTAACTACTTAGTTACTTTATTAAAAGCTTTATAGCTTCTACTTATTAAGGATAAATACTCTAAAAAACTTTATAGTTTCTATCTTTATTTAAAAATATATTTTAAAGTTTTTTATATAATCTTAATATTTAAAAACTAAATTTTTAAATAAAAAAGAGTATTTATTTATAAAATATAATAAAATAATAAATAAGTAGTTATTAAGATCTTTAGTTATATTAAATATAAGAGATAGGTTAAAGAAAAAGAGATTAATTTAAAGCTCTCTCTACTTTATATAAAAAAGCTTATAAAAAAGATTAAAAAAACTAAAAAAAAAGTAATTACTAAAAATATTAAAATAAGAATAATAATAAATCTATTTAAAAAGCTATAAAATAAATTAATATTTATAGAAATTCTCTTATTTAATATAAGTTTATACTTCTTAATAAACTAAAAGTTATTAAATAAAGTTAAATAAAAATAGTTTAAAAAATATATAAACTTATAAGTATTAGCTTATAAAGTTTTAGAATTTCTTAACCTTTAACTTTATTAAAATAAGATATATACTTATAGTTATAGAGTATATCTCCTAAGAAAAAAAAAAAAAAAAAAAAAAAAAAAAAAATAATTTAAAAAAAATTAAAATAAATATATTAAATATAATAAAAAAAAAAAAAAAAAGAGATAAAGAGGAGAGAGTTTAAAATAACTTTATATAAGTATATTAGATATCTTATAAAATATATATTAAATATATATAATCTCTATAAAATATAGATCTTAACTCTTAAAAGAGTAATTATTACTTATAATATTATATTTAATAAGAATAAGTTCTACTTAAAAGAGAACTCTAAAGAAGTTTTATAAATTAGAGAAATAAGAATAACTATAAACCTTATTAAAGAAGTAGTTAACTTTTTTAGCTTAATCTTATAAAGACTTAATATTTTTATAAAAAATAATTTTATTTTAAGAGAAGAGGTTACTATATAAATAGTATAGTAAAGTATAAAAAGTAAAAACTTAATTAAGAGAACTTAATAAGCTTTATTTATATTTAAATATATATTTAACTTACTTAGTTAAGTATATTTTAAAAGTAATATTCTTATTATCACTTTTAATATAATAAAGGAGCTAAATATATTAAATAAGAAAAAGTACTTAATTATAAATAAGATTAATTTAAAACTAATAATAAAGTTATTTAAAAAATAAAACTTTTTAAATTTAGTTAGTAGCTTAAAAAAAAGCTCTTTTTAACTTTAAGATTAGTTTAACCTAGAGGATATTAATAAAAAAGCCTTATAGCTACTATAAAAACGCTTATATACTTATAAAGTATAAGAAAAGTTATATATAAACTAATAAATTACCTCTATTTAAAAGAAAGCTTTTATATTTATAGCTAATATACTATCTATACTATATATTACTATAGAGTAAATAAGAAATCTCTTCTTTACTATTTTTATACTATTTTAGTAAATAGAAAATAAAGAAGACTTATAGTATAATATCTTATATTTAATAGTATAAAGTACTATTTAGAGACTTTTAAAAAAGGAATTCCTTTATAAAATAGATTTTTAAAAATAGAAGCTAAAATCTCTTCTTAATAAAAAAAATAAACTATATTATATTATACTTCTAGCTCTCTTAAAAAGCTAGAATAATCTAAAGAAACTACTTAAAAATATATAAATACTATTTTATATAGCTATTTAAAAAGAGATTAAAAAGTTATTCTATAAAAAAATATAGAGGTTAATAAACTATAGATATATATACTTAAAACCCCTCCCCTTAAAGTAGGTATTTACTTATAAGCTTAATAAAGATAGCTATTTAGATTAATATAAAGTAAAGATCTATATAAGAGGGGATTTCTAAAAGGGAAGACTAAAAGAGATATATATAATAATACTTATAGTATATATATTTAGAGTTATTATAATACTTATAGTAAAGTTTAATCTAAAAATACTTTAATATAATATTATTAATATTTTTTTTAATATAGATATATTTAAAGATAAAATATTAATTATTTATAAACTTCTTTTTAAAAGTATAATACTCTTAATAAATTATATTATTAAGAACTTTAATAATAAATATATTAAATTTAAAAAAGTACTTTATAGGTTTTATAATATATTATTTTTATAATATAAAGAGTTTTATTTAATACTTAGAAGTTTAAGACTTAAAGTCTTAAAAGAAGATTTATATCTCTTCTAAAACTTAAACTAAAAAGTCTTTATTATTTTTTATATTAATAATATTCTTATATTATTTTATAAAGATAATAAATAGTACTTAAAAAAAGTAATTAATAAGATAATAAAAGCTTATAAAATTAAAAAGTAAAGCTTTATTAAGTAGTATTTTAAAATATAAATTATTAAAAATTAAGTAGTTTATAAGATCTACTTTATTTATAATTTATATATATAAAAGATTATTATTTATTTTAATCTCTATAATAAGGTATATCTTTCTATATTATTCTTAATAAGAGAGCTTATAAAGAATAATAACTAAATAACTTCTTAATAAATAAAATTATTCTAAGAGATAATAAGATCTATCTTATATATAGCTATCCTTTTATAAGTAGATATAGCTTTTTTATTTTTAATACTCTTATAATTCCTTATAAATCCTTTTAAAGAATATTTTTATATAGTAAGATATATAATTTACTACTTTTTTAATACTTACTATTTTATAGTTTATTTTAATAGCTTAAGAAGTAAACTTAAAAGTATAATAGCTTTTCTTATTACTAAAGATATTTTATTTATAGATAATCTAAAATCTTATTAATCTTTATAAAGATATATTATAATAATATTTAAAAGAGTAATCTAATAGAAAACTATAAGATAAATAACTATTATTATATTAACTATAGAAGCTAAGCTCTTAAGTTTTAATAAAACTATAAGAGAAATAGTTACTTTTTAAAAGCTTTTTAAAGAAATTAAACTTAATCTTAGAGATATATAAAAGATTTACTATAATAATTAATAAATAATTTATTTTATTATAAATAATAAAGAATATATCTCTATTTATTTATACTATATAGATATTTATAATATATAGTTAAAATAAAAGTATAAAAAAGGAAGTTTTAAAGTAGTTTATATATTAATTTTTAAGATATTAATAGATAAACTTATAAAAAACCTCTTATAAGTAAAGTTTAAAAACTTTAGAAATCTCTTTAATTTATAAGATATAAGATATTTAATTATATCTATAGAATTATAAGTAAAAAACGCTTATAAAAGCTTTTCTTCTTAAAACCTAAAAAGTATTAGAAAAAGGTATAAAACCTAAGAATTCTATATAAATATTAAGTTAATCTAACTATTTATAAAATATAAAAACTACTATTTATAAAAACTAAAAACTTATAAATACTTAAGGATTATTATATATAATTTCTAAGAGATTAAAAACCTCTTTAAGCTTTTTAGCTTAATTAAAACTAAAAAAAGTACTTCTTATAAATATTATTAAGTTATAATTAATATACTTATAAATATACTATATATAAGTATTATAAATAATAATAATACTCTTATAAATAAAGCTAAAATAAGAAGTATTTTTATAAATACTTATATAACTAATATAAAAGGAAATAAAGCTAGAAACTATAATAAAATTAAAAATATTAAGAGTACTTATAATAGCTAAAAGTAAGTAAATAAAAATACTTAAGATAGCTAAAACTTAATAGCTAAAAGTACTTATAATAATAATAGCTTAAGTTTAAAAAATAATATAAAAGTTTCTCTAAGAATTATATAGATAAATAATAAAAACTAAACTAAGAATATTTATAAATTTAAAGTTAAAAACGCTTAAAACTATAAGAACTATACTTATTAAGTCTTTATTATAAAGAGTACTTAATCTAAATCTCTAAAAAGTATTCTTAGCTTAATACTTATAAACCTCCTCCTCTTTAGCTTTAACCTCCTTTAAAGCCTCCTCTTATTTATAATAAGTAATCTCTTAAATATTCTTATATATATTAATAGGAGTATAATTAAATAGATATTTCTTAAGAACTTTATTAAAATACTTTAAGTAATAATTTAAAGTATTAAGAGAAAAAGAAAAATATTAAGTATTTATAATATTAAAAATAAAAGTCTAAATAAAAGGAGTACTTATAATCTAACTATTCTTAAGAAGAGTAAAAAAGTTAAAATAAATAAAAGATTTATTTTAGTTCTAAGTAATTACTTTATTTATTTTATTTTCTTTATCCTTTTAAGTATCTTTATTTTTTTAAAAATACTATTTACTTTTTAAACTATAGTTTTTTAGTAAATAATAAGAAGTACTTTTAGTTAGAGAGAAAAGCTAGCTTTTAGAAATAATATAGTTCTAAATACTAAAAATACTTATAAAAAGAGAAAAAGAAATTAAACTAAAAGTATTTATACTAAGATATTAAATATTTATAATAAATCTCTAAATAGGTCTACTTAAAAGAAACTAATAGCTAAGAGTATTTATAATAAAATAAAAAGAAGTTTTATTAAGAGGATAAAATATAAGAGATAGAAATATACTTATACTAAAAAAACTCTCTAAAATAAATAACTTTACTAAGAGTACTTTTAGGTATACTTATAGAAGTCTACTTACTAGTAACTTTTCTTATATAAACCTTTTTATAAGGAGTTAAATCTTTACTCTTATTTATAAGTTCTTAATTATACTTATATTACTTAAGTATATTTTTTTAGCTTTTAATTTAATTTATATAATACTACTTAGGAGTTAATAAGAATAATAAGTAAAAGAAGTTTATAAGTACTTATATATTATTAGTATCTCTAATAGCTTTATTACTTAAAGTATTAGCTTAATAATAAGTAGTATTATATACTCTATAAGTATATTTTTAGAGCTCTTATAAAATAAGTTTATAGAAACTATATTTTATATACTTATAGAAGTGCTTTTGTGTAGAGGCGTCTAGGGCTATTGTTTATCGCCTTAATTGCAGCATAGAGAGGGTCCCCTCTAGGGGTATTTATGAAGGCTTTAGCTATAGCTACTCTAATAATATACTACTAATTAGCAAAAGAGTGTTTACTAAATTTAAGGGCTTTATTTATTATATAGATATTATTCTATATAGTGATATCCTTAGCTATTTCCTTATAGAAGGGTATACCTCATAGGGGATTAGCATATTTATATATCTCTTATAGTGTAGATATTATAAAGGATTTATTATAAGTTATAGAGGAAGAGGAAGAGGGATAAATATAAGGCTTTATACTAGAGTTTTTATACTTCTAGCTATAAGAACCTCTTCTAATAACCTCTTTAGTTGAGGAGTTATCTCTTATATAGTAGCGTTATAACCTCTTTAGTTAAGGAGTTATCTCTTTTATAGTAGTGTTACTAAGCTATAAGAGCCTTAGTAACCTCTTTAACCTTAATGTGATTAGCCTTACTATATATAGCGCTGCTAGCCCTACGCTACATAGCTAGCGCTATTACTATTCTATTAGTCTATTTAGCTAAGGTGTGCATTTAACTTTATAATGTTTAGAGGGTTTACTTATTAATAGGAACGTATAGGGTTTTTATACTATTTTCCTTAATTAGTAAAAGGTATAAGTTAAGATACCTATATAGTATTTCTAGAATTATACTTATATATAAGGTAAATTTTACTATAGTCTTTTTATAGGGGGGCTGCGTTATAACTATAAACTTAATACTTATAGAAGTTATAATAATTAATTTAATATAAATAAAAAAAAACTTAAGAGTAGTAAGTATTACTTATAATACTCTATATATATTATTTATTAAGAGGATCCCCTTTATTATAATTATATAAATAATACTTAAGGTTAAATCTCTTAATTAAATATTTTCTTAAGAAAAGGAATATAAATATAAAAATATTTTATAAATAGAATAGTACTTATTTTAATCTTCTTCTTTATCTTCACTTAAGATAAGAGCAGTCTATTTATACTTATAATTAGTAGTATTAATTCTCTTTAGAGTATAAATAAAAGTAGTAATAAGCTTTTAAGTAAACTTTTAAGTAAACTTAAGAGTAATAGTTTTATAAAGAATAAAAACACCTTTATAAGTAAACTAACTCTATCTATAAAGATAATATATAGCTTTAAACTTATAAATAGGCTAACCTTACTTTTAGATAATATTAAACTTTATAAGATTATATTAAAAGCTAAAATAAAAACCCTTATTATTAGAGGATTTATAAAAAATTAAAATATCCTTAAAATTAAAGTCTTTATTATTAGTATTAAACTTATCTTTTACTTATAAAAATAATTAGCTAATAGCTTTAGAAATAAGTTTATAGTACTTATAATTATCCTCTTTATAAGAAAATAGGATTTTAATAAGTACTTTATCTTACTTACTAATAAGCTTATTAGTATTATTATCTTAATAAGCTTATTAAACGCTCTTAGCTTTATAATATACTTATAACTCCTTTATAGTAGTAAAGTAGTTAGTATATCTAATACTTATCTTTATATAAGTATAATATTATAATATAAAAATTAAGGATTTAGAAAAAAGAAAAAAGACTTATAAAGAGATAAAAATAGAACAGAAAGAAAAGAAATATATTATTATATAAGTAATTAGAGAGATCTTATAAGTAATAATAAAATAGTACTTATAAAATATAAAAATTAAAATATATAAAGGAAAGAAAATTTCTATAAAAAAGCTTATAGAAAATTTTATTTTTATTTATATTAAGAGAGTATTTACTTAACTAGCTTACTTAATATTAATATAGTTTATATATTTATATAATATTAATAATATATTATAAGTTAAAAAGTCCTTTTATAACTTTATAAAGGAGTATTTTATACCTCTTTTAAGAGTACTACTTATTATATTATAAATAACCTTATATTATTATTATATTTATTTTAAATTAAATAAATCCTCTTAAGTATAAAGATCTTATTAGCTATATATATAGCTAAAGGGGTATATAATAAGATATCTAGTAATATACTATATACTTTATAAGGAAGCCTTAGTAAGCGCTTACTAAAGAGTAAGTTATATAAGCTATATAAGCTTAATATACGTAGGATATAAGGAGTATTAAGAGCATAATATCCTCTTAGAAAAGATATACCTTTATTTAACTCTTTAGTCTCTTCTAACTATTACTTATATAATAACTTTATTAGTAATAAAGCTATTATTAATAAAGCTAATAGCTATAATAATATATATATCTATAAAGAATTAAGCTAAAAGCTAAGCTAGAGAAGGATTTAAAAGTAGTAATATAGAGGTTAATTAATATTAACTAAATAAATTAGCCTTTCTAGCTACTTATGCACGCAGCGCCCCTTTTTAGGGCCTAGCTAACTAATCTAATTAAACCTTAATAGCAGCCTAATAACAGCTTAATAAGAGCTTAGCATTAGCGCTTAGCGCTATAATCCTATTTCCTCATAATACCCCCCCTCTAGAGGGCTTAGTCTCTAAGTCTATTAATCTATAAAAAAAAAAACTCCTACTTATATAGGGATTTAAACCCTCTATAGCGCTTATAATTAGTCCTTTTTGCTTCTAAAGCTTTAGGTTTTTTACTTATATATACTTAGCTTTACTAGAAGCCCCCTAAGCTCTTAGCAGTATCTAAACTACTAAGGATAGTTTTACTATTTTCTATATAGCTTTAAGTCTTTTACTTATATACTAATAAGCTAAGCTAGCTTCTATATAGCTTTAGGTTTTTTACTTATATACTAATAGGCTCCACTTAGCTTTAAGTCTTCTACTTATATACTAATAGACTTTTACTTACTATCTCCTAAGTACTTAATAACTAATTATCTTCTAATAAGTAACTATATAGCTTTAATATACTATCCTTTCTGCTCTATATACCTTTTATAATAAGTATACCTATAATCTCACTTATTAGTAATATAACTAGTATTAAGTACGCCTATATAGTATTAATACTAATATAAGAACTACCTAAGCTTACTAAAAGCTTAATAACCTATTAGTAGTTATAATATTAATTAGTAAGATAACCCTTTTTATAGCACTCTTAATACTATAGATTAGCCTAATAGTTAGCTTCTTAATAGCTTAGTTTATTATACTTTAAGTAGATACTACTTAAGGTATTAAGGCTGCTATAATCTAAATAAAGCCTCTTTAAGGCTAGCTTAGCTATAATTTCTCACGCTAATAGCACTAAAAGCTTACTAGCTATCTTATAATTATACTACTCTAAGTTTATCTCTTATAGCTACTCTATAATAATAGCTATAGCGTGCAGCTACTATATATTAAACTTCTAATATTTAAAGCCCTATTAAAGCTAAAGTAAAAGCTAAAAAAAGAATATATAAGTATAAGCTTAAAAGTCCTCAAACTTTATTCTAAAGTAATAAGCGTTATATAGAGTAATATAGTTATAATAATATATATATTAAGAAGGTTAACTATATTTAAAGCTTTAGGTATATTAAACGCCCTAAAGGCCTTAAAGGCCTTTGCTATATTTAACGCGCTAACTATATTAATTATATTAAGTATAGTTAGGGCGCTTATTATACTAAAAGTAGTAAATATTTTTACTATATTATATATTAATTACTATAAATAAAAAGAAAGAATATTATCTATAATAATAAGTATAATTTCTATTTATACTTTATTATAACTAATATACCTATATATAACTTAAACCTTATTTCTATATACTCTATCCTATAATCTTATTTTTATTAATATAGCTTATAGTTAACTCTTTATCTACTTATCTAAATATATATATCTTAAAAAAAGTATTCTTAGTATTAAATACTATTTAGATAATATTATACTTATTAAAAGTGAGAATATCTAAAGCCTCCTCCTCTTTATTATTATCCTTAATAGTAATAATATTATAAGGGAAGTTAGTAATACTAATATTATAAGTATTAGCTAGTTTATAATTATTAGTAAATACCTTAAAGTAAGTAGCTTTAGTATTAGTAGTAACTTTAGAGAAATATTTAATTATAAAGTCCTTAATTATTATAATAGAAGTAATAAGGTTAGTAACTTTAGTATAGAATATACTTAAGTTTATACTTTTATAGTATTATATAAGTAGTATAGTTTTAGCTTTATTACTATTAATATTAATAATACTATAAGCTACTTTTAGGTTAATATCTAACGCTTTAATTATATCTATAGTTAAATACTATGAGGTAATAGGCTAGGAGCCTTAACTAGAAAAGGTCTAGAAGTTGTAATAGAGGTTAATCTAATATATTAACTACAGCTTACTTCCTCTAAGTTCCTAGGAAGTAGAGATTTTACTATTAAGGTTAGAGTCTTAATTAGCTGAGGTTTCGCTAAGCGCTCGCTAGCAACCTTACTTAGTAATCCTCATAAATACTTAGTAGTATAAATAGCTAAAAACTTAACTTTTAATATAACTTTTATTATAAACTAAAGGTTAATAGAGCTAAATATAGTATTAGTCTTAATATAATTCTTAATAAACGCTTTAAATACTTTAATAAATATATAAAGGCTAAATATAATATAAGTATTATAAAAAAGTATATATATCTTATTAATAATATAAGGAATAAGGTTATTAATAATAATAATAGTAATATTATACTAATACTTATAGAATACCTTTTAGTTAAGGATAGTAGTATTAAGCGTCTTAGCTAATTAATAGTAACTACTAACTTTAAATATAATATTAAGGTTTAAAATAATAGTATTTATAAATATATTAGATATCTAACTTATTCTAAGCGTAGTAAGTATTTAGGTATTATTAATATTTATAGTAGTAGTAACCTTTTTAGAAAGTATAGTAATAAAAGAGTTATTAAAGTTAGTAGTAGATATAATATACTTATACTTAAAGAAAGTGTTAAGGCTTATATAGCTAAGTGTTAGGTTAATTATAAACTTAAGTATAAATACTTTTATTACTTTATTCTTAGTATTAATAATATTAATAAACTTAGTAATATTTATACTAATTTTATTAAAATTATTAGTATTATTAGATATTATTAAAACGTAAAGCTTATTATAAGCTTTATAAAAGCTTTTAAATAAAGTAGTAATAATATTAATATATTTACTATATACTTCTAAAATCTTAGCTATAGATATAAGAGGTATAATATTAGCTATTTTAACCTTATTAGTATTTTTTATAGTAATAGTAAGCTTTATAATACTAATAACTTTAGTATTAATAGGTCTAACTATATTAGTATTAATAAGGATATTAATAAACTTAATACTAATATTATTATTATTATCTAATTTATTACTTTTAATATTAGAGAGGTTACTATTAGTAATATTACTATAATCTTTAATATTAATAAGTTTTATAGAAGAAGGATAGTATTAAGAGTCTTAAGAAGTAAGGTTAATAATATATTACTTATAAAAAGAGATAGCTAAAAGGAATCTTTAGTAGAACTTACTTAGCTTAATAAGTTTAAAGTAATTAATATTTATTATATTAATATTTATATAGATAATAAATAAGCGTTATAAGATATTCTTATTATAACTATAGTAGTTCTATTTAAAGTTAATAGTATATTAAAAAGTAATAAGGTTATAAATATAATAAATAAGCTTAATATAATCCTTCTCTTTAATATTAAGTATATAGTAATATATAAAATTAAAAATATAAAAAAAGTAAAATTTATTATTTTTTATATAATAGCTATTTAGTTAATATTAAACCTTAAGTATAAATATACTCTAATTAAGTTTATAGTTATAATATAGCCCCCCTATAAAAAGACTATAGTAAAATTCACCCTATATATAGGTATAATTTTAGATACACTATATAAGTACTTTAACCTATACCCTCTACTAATTAAAGAAAATAGTATAGAAACCCTATATATTCCTACTAGTAAGTAAACCCTCTAAACGTTATAAAGTTAAACGTACGCTTTAGCTAAATAGACTAGTAGAATAGTAATAGCGCTAGCTACGTAGCGTGAGGCTAGTAGCGCTATATATAGTAAGGCTAATTATATTAAGGCTAAAGGGGTTATTAAGGCTCTTATAGCCTAGTAACGCTACTAAATAGAGATAACTCCTTAACTAAAGAGGTTATTATAAGAGGTTCTTATAGCTAAAAGTATAAAAAGCTCTGCTATATATAAAGCTTTATACCCTTCCCTCTTCCTCTTCCTCACCCTATAACCTAGAATAAATCCTTTATAATATTAATACCTAACCCTATATATAGATACCTTAAGCCTAGCGCGCTTATTAATATAAGGAATATATAAATACTTACTATAGAGTTTAATATTAATCTCATTAATAAAAACCTCTCTTTCCTCATATAGCTTAATATATATAAAAAGTATATAATTAGGATAATACTTAAGAGAGCTCTTATTAATACCCTTATAAAGGACTTTAAAATAAATAACTTAATTAATAATAAGTGTGTAAACTTAGCTATAGAGGTAGATAGGGTACTTATATACCCTATAGAGTAACCTTTTTTTAAATAGGCCCTCTATAATACTAAGGTAGAGGTAGCCCTCTAAAGGAATATTAGTAAGTACCCTTTATACTAAATAGAGAGAGCGTTACTAATAATAGTATAGCTACTATAAAGGTGTTAGTTAGCTTAATTAAATAAGAAGATAATAATAATAATAACTTACTTCTAAAGAAGCTACTATAGTAGATAGTGAAGTAGTAATAGGGATAGTATTAGTAGTATAAGTAATATATAAAAGAGAGGATAAGTTAATAGTTTAGTAGTTAGTAATTAAGTAATTATAAACTATATTATTACTGAAGTGAAGTTAAAGATAGTAAAGTTATCTAGTATGATGTGTATATATAAGTATAGCTGAGG
Source organism: Colletotrichum sp. SAR 10_66 (assembly GCA_028639655.1). Taxonomy (NCBI): domain Eukaryota; kingdom Fungi; phylum Ascomycota; class Sordariomycetes; order Glomerellales; family Glomerellaceae; genus Colletotrichum; species Colletotrichum sp. SAR 10_66. The sequence continues at coordinate 14,017 of JAQIUS010000604.1, forward strand.
TTAGGAGAGTTATAATTATATAACTAAAGGCTATATATATTATTAGGAGGCGTAGAGTTAGGAGGTCTATCGCTCTAAGTAGGTAAAAATTATAGTGAACAGCTAGAGGCCTAACTTAGTATTATACTTTATAGGTTAGCTATAAATTTATTATAATTAGTTAATTTATTAAGCTTTAGAATACTTATAATAAGCTTAATATCTATTTTATTATATATTATAGATAATATTTTTACTTTAAACTCTTTTATATTATAGAAGAGTTAAGCTACTTTAGTTATTTAGTAGTAGATATTATAATAATAATAAATATCTCTTAAAATATATTATTCTTTAGATAACTATAATTTAGTAAGTTTATATAGAAAATAAAATCTTTTAAGTAGTAATTCCTTTTAGTATAATACTCTAACTTAAAGGTCTCTTAAAGCTAATTTTTCTTTAGTTATTAAGTTAGTATAATATTAATCTAATATATAGTAAAGTAATATTTAATAGAGGTTTAAAACTACTATTATTAAATTATTATTATTAGATTTAATATAGTTATTAATAGTATTAATAAAATAATATATATTCTAATAAACTATCTTAAAACTTCTATTAATATAGATATTATCTACTTTATTATTATATAGAGGTAGATTAAATAATCTAATTATATTTATTTTAAATTATAATAGTAAATATCTTATATTATCTATAGAGGAGCTAGATAAAGTATAAATAATATAGTCTCTATTTAAAATAATAAATATAAATAAAAAGTTATAGTTAATAGATATTTTATTATTAGACTATTTTAACTTAATAAGCCTCTATTAAGTTTTAGAAGAGTAATAATTTATTTAGTTTCTATTACTTTTTTTATTACTATAATCTTTATCTTTATAGTTTTTCTTATTATTAAGATTACTTCTATTATTATTATTACTTAGATCTCTTTATAGAGTAAAAACTTATTTTATATCTTTAGTTTGCTTTTAGATATTATTATTAAATATAAGCTCTTTTCTTTTTAGTATAGTTAATAAAGTAAACTAAGGTTTAAAATAGATAAGCTAAAACTATTTTTAACTATAATAACTCTATATATTATTAGATTCTAATATACTACTTTAGCTTTAGCTAAAAAGAAGTTTAGTTATATAATAAATAATATCTATTATAATAATAATTAATTATTTTAATAATATAATTAAGGTTTTAATAGTTAAGTTAGGTATTAATAGTTAATTACTTAGTATTTTTAATTTTAGAAATAAAGATCTTAAAATATTTAAGAATTTTTATTTAAAGTTAATATATTCCTCTAAAGTTAATAAAACTACTATTAGTTCTTAATTTTAAAATAGAATATTAATTAAATATTAAGGTTCTAAGTTTTTTAGTTTCTCTATATAGTTAGTATTTAAAGTCTTATAACTCCCTATCTTTCTATTCTTACTAAAAAGTAAAGTGAGGTTAAGTTCTTATTCTAAAGTATTTTTAATCTTAATATATTTTATATAATATAGTACGTTAAGATAATACTATTATTTAACTAAGTTAGTAAATATATTAAGATTATCTCTTTAAATCTTAAATACTTAACTTTTAAGTCTTATAGTATTAATATAAGTTTCTCTTTTTAGGTTTATAGTTTAGATTTATTTATAGTAGTTTATTATATAGTATTTAAATCCTTTATAAACTATAGCTAAAATTATAGCTTATATATTAAGGTTAAGTAGTAAATATTTAGTTAGAGTAAATATTCTATAAAACTTCTCTAAGTAGTTTTTATAAGTAGCTTAGAAGTTAGTAATTATTATATAGCTAATAAACTTAAATAATTTAGCTTTAAGGTTTTCTACTATTTTAAAATTAATTAATATTATCTAAAGTATAATAGTGAGGTTTTATATCTCTTTAGGATATTCTTAGTTAAAAGAAGAGTTTAATATAATATTATTATTATTTAAGTTTTATAGGATTAGCTATATATTAGAACTTATTTATTAGACTTAATAGGGTTAACTATTAATATAAAGTTAGCTATCTTCTTTAATTTAAAAGAAGTAAGTAACTATTAAGGTTATACTACTAATTAATAAGTATTATATAAGGTAATATAGTTATAGTAATATATATATTAAGAAAGTTAATTACGTTTAAGGCCTTAAGCGTATTAAACGCCCTAAAGGCCTTAAGGGCCTTTGCTATATTTAACGCGCTAACTGCGTTAATTATATTAAGCGTAGTTAGGGCGTCTATTACGCTAAAGGTAGTAAACGCCTTTACTATGTTATATATTATAAAGGCTTAATATATTACTAACTACTTAGTAAAGAACTAGAGAAGCTACTAATTAGCTTTCTAATAGAAGCTATTAAGTAGGCTATATAACTAACGCTCTTAGAGGCTAGTGTTAATATACTTTTAGTAAATAAATACTAAGAAATCAACCTATATAAAGTCTTAAAAGCTGCTATAGCTATTAAGCTTAATTACTATAAAGTTAGCCTAATAGTTATACTACTATATTTATAAAGTAGTAGCTACTCTTATAAGTACTTAATAGATCTTCTAAGCCTTAGAGGTATTAAGATAAAAAGTATTACTATCTTCTATAGCTATTAGCTAATTATAGATTTAAGCTAGTATACTATCTTTAATAAGAACTCTATAAATATATACTAATAAGTATTTATATTTATAAGCCTAAGCTGTTTTAGAAGCTTTAAAGGCTAATATAAAGGTTAAGTAATTAGAGAGGGCCTAAATTCATATATTATTCTGATTAGTTTACTAGCAAATAGTTATAATAAGTTTAGCAATTAGGGCTATATTAAGGGTTAGTATAGTAGCTAATATTATTATTATTATTCCTAACCTTAAAGGGGTCTTAGAAGTAAAATTTTTAGCGCCTAATACTACTAAATTATTAATAATAGCTTAATAAGTTAATCTTATACTACTACTTATTCTAAAGCTAGCTTCCTATTAATTAAGTAGAACTTACCTAATTATAAGGGATTAAACTAAAAGCTAAGCTAGAGAAGGATTTAAAGGTAGTAATATAGGGGTTAATTAGTGTTAACTAGGCAAATTAGCCCTTCTAGCTACTTATACGCGCAGCGCCCCTTTTTAAGGCTTAGCTAACTAATCTAATTAAACCTTAACAGCAGCCTAGTAACAGCTTAGCAAAAGCTTAGCGCTAGTACCTAGCGCTATAATCCTATTTCCTTATAATATCTAGCTTAAATACTTTTACCTTAGGGCTACTAGCCTTATATTATAAAATTTAACTAATATTAATTATAAAAGCTAAACTAGTCCCCTCACCTTTTACTAATAACCTTTAAGTTATATAACTATAGTTTAGACTTAAATATCTTTTTTACTTCTATGCTCCTCTATTAGATTTTAACTATTATAATAAGCTAAGTTAACTATCTTCTTCTAGCTACCTCTATCTTTATACTATATTTAATTTATACCTATCTTCTAAGTCTCCTCTACTATTTAGATATCTATACTACTCTACTAAGCGTAAGAGCCTTAAAGCTTCTATACTATTACGCTATTATAATATCTTTTACCTTACTATATAGTCTTAATAGCTTTACTATTATTAACTATACTCTTACTATATTTACTTTTTCTAACTTACTAATATTTAAGCTTTTAGGCTACTTTAGCTATCTTAAAGAAGCTTATAAAGTATTTATAAGTATTAGGATTATTATTGATAGCCTTAACTATATCTATATTAATTTTAAAACTATATAACTACTATAAATTATTTTTATTAGTTATAGTTTTAAATAAGTATAACTAAGTAAATTTAGAAAGGGTTATTTTATTAATATAAGTAAGTAAACTATAGCTAAAGCTTTTAATATCTTTAATATTAATCTTATAGATTAAGTTATTTAGTTTAGTTTTACTTAGTTTATATATATATTTAAAGAGGGGGAAAGATATTATAGTTATTATATATATAGAAAGATATAAGGAATAAGCTTAAAGCTTTATTTAAAGTAGTAGTTAAGTTTTTATACTATAGCTATAAGAACCTTTTTAGCTATATAAAGAGTTATACTATTAAGTTTATACCTTCAAGTATAGGTTTAAGTTATTACTAAGCTCTAGCTATATTATAAATAATATTCTTATAATATTATAAATAATATACTTATAAATAATAGCGTTATAAATAATACTCTTATTAGTATATTTTATTACTCTACTACTTACTTACCTACCCTCTTTTATTAAGGATAAGTTAAGTTAAGCGTTAATAACTAGTTATACTAAGATTTATTTATTTACTTTATTAAGATTAAGTATAAGTTAAAGTACTACTATTAGGTTTTAATACTATAAAAAAAGTATAGAGTAAACTATAATACCTACTTATATAGGTTAACTAAACTACTAATATAATTCTAAAAACACTATATAGGTATTTTAACTTATACCTTCTACTAATTAAGGAAAATAGTATAGAAACTTTATATATTCCTACTAATAGGTAAACTTTCTAAATATTACTATATAAAGTTAAATATATACTTTAGTTAAATAGACTAATAGAATAGTAATAGCGCTAGCTATATAATATAAAGCTAGTAGTATTATATATAGTAAAGCTAATTATATTAAAGCTAAAAGGGTTACTAAAGCTTTTATAGCTAATAATAGCTTTATTAAACCTTTTAATAAGATATTATAAATACTACTAAATAGAGATAACTTCTTAACTAAAGAGGTTATTATAAGAGGTTCTTATAGCTAAAAGTATAAAAAGCTTTGTTACTATATATAAAGTTTTATATTTTTCCCTCTTTTTCTTTTTTACTAACTTATAATAAATCCTTTATAATATTTATATTACTTAAAGAATATAAGAATACTAACCTCCTATAAAGTATACTTTTCTATAAGTAAATAGCTAAAAGTATTACTATATAGAATAATATCTATATATTAAATAAAACTTTTAAATTTAATAATTACTTTTTTATTAATTAATTATATATTATTAAAGTAGTTATAATTAAAGCTTTTATAAATACTTTTAGAGGGGACTTTATATATATTATAATTAAAGTAATAAATAATAACTTTATATACCTCTATATAGAGGCTATATATATTTCTAATTATTTTAAAGAGTAGTTCTTTTTTATATAAGCCCTCTATAATATTAAAGTAGAAGTAGCTTAAACTTAAGTTTAGTAAGGATTAGTAAAGAGTTTTGCTAGTTAGGCAGTATTTATTAGCTATCTAGGCAGTGTTTATATATATATATATAATCTATAGCTTGTTTCTAAAGCGACTATTATATTTCGTATTCTCGCTTTCGTTATTATTATTATCTATTATCGTCATCATCGTCATCATCGTTATCCTTATTACTTTTTCTATCGTTCTCTCTATAATCACAGATTATAGGGGACACTGCCTAGATAGCTAATAAATACTGCCCAACTAGCAAAACTCTTAGTAAATACTCTTTATACTAAATAGAGAGAGTATTATTAATAATAGTATAGCTATAAAGGTATTAGCTAACTTAATTAAATAAGAAAACTATAATAATAATAATAACTTACTTCTAAAGAAGCTATTATAATAAATAGTGAAATAGTAATAAAGATATTATTTAATAGTAATATAAGTGATATATAAGAGAGAGAATAGGTTAATAGTTTAATAGTTTATAGTAATTAAGGAATTAAGTAATTATAAATTATTAGAATAAGGTAATAGTTTATATAAAGTTTTTAGTATGCTTTTTATGCTTTTATATTTTAGTTAGTAAGTAGTTATTTTAAGTAAAGTATATTAATAGGAAGCTTTAGCTTTAAGAGAGATAGTAGATTAAGTAATACTATACCTTTTTTTATACTTTTTAGAGTATTTATAAGCTTTTAAAATACCTCTCTTTTAGACTCCTAATTAGCTTAATTAAAGAGTAAAATACTAAAAAAAGATCTATTTATTTAGTAATAAAAGTAACTTATTAAACTATTTAGTAGTAATAAAATACTAAAATAACCTTTTAGTTGAAAGCTTAAAAGTTTTTACTTTAAGCTTTTAGCTATTTAAAAACTCCTTTAGTAATAAGTTACTCTTAGTTTATTATCTAAAACTATATAATATATATAGCTTAATTAAAGTAATATAGAGAGTATTAAGTAAATTAAATAGTAATAATAATAATAATAATAATACTAATTAAAGATAATAGATATTAGTAATAGTAGTAAATAATAATATTAATTAGAAAGTATAAAATTATAATGCTAATATTAAACGCTTAAGCTAGATAAAACTAATAATAATAATACTTTTTTACTTTTATAAGGTTAAGTTTCTATATTATTTTAATAATACTTTATAAGTAAATTAAATATTTAATCTCTTTATTATTAGTTTTATAGATTATTTAAGACTAAAGAAAAAATATATTATAGAGAGAGGATTATAAAAGACTTCAAATAAATTAAAAGACACCTTTATAAGTATTAAAGCATATAATATAAGATTATTAATCTAACTAAAAAATAGAGTTTAAAAAAGAAATTAAGATTTAAATTAAGATAATATAATAAAAAAGGAAAGTCTAAAACTACTAAGTCCTAACTAAGTACCCCCTGAAAGAGAATTTAAGTAAAACTAAATATAACTAGCGCTATAAAGAAGATATAGGGCTAAAATTACTAACATTAGTATAACTAGTAAAACTATACTTAATGATGGAATAACTATCCTTATAACTATTAATTATATATTAATATAACTAAAAGGAATAAAGTAATTATAATTTTATCTAATTAGAATAAAAAGTATAATTATATTAATTATTTATTATAGTAATTCCTATAATTACTTAAAATAAATAAAAACTATATATTAGGTTAGTTACTATAAAAAGTATGTATTAATAGAATAATTATTCCCTAAAGTTAATAATATAGTTATTATTAATAAAAGTTAATATTAAGTTAAGATTTAAAACTAAAATAATAGAAATTAATAATCTATAATAAATCTATAAAGTATAACTATAATAATACTATAGATCTAGAATATCTAAATTAGATTAAATAAAGCTATAATAATTAACTTTATAGTAAAGGTTTTATAGTTAATTACTTATTATAATAATTACTTGATTAAATAATTACTTAACTAAATAAAGGTTCATAAGGAAAAAATATATTATATATATAATAGATTTTTCTACTTAGAATAGATTTTAAAAAAATAAGTAATTTAATAAGTTCTATCTATTTAACTATTATTACTAACTATTATTACTATTATTAGTATTATTTCTTTTATATTGATAATAACTATTTATACTAACTATAAATAGTTATTTTTAATTATTAGGAATTTTATTATAATAACTAATAAAATAAAAAGTTTCCCCTTTTTACTATATTATATAATATTCCTACCCCTAATAATATTACTTTAATTATATACTTTTTTATAAGTTATAAACTTAGAGGTTATTCTTCTTAAAAATCTAATATATTTAAAAACACTTTTTATTTTATTATAATACTTAATAATAAATATATAAAATATAAAGATTTTAATTTTTATTATAAAAATTAAGATAATATATAAGAATTTTTATATAAAGAATTAAAAATATATTTTTAAGAACTTTTATTTATATTTTTTAAGTTTTAAAAGGATTATTTATTAAGAAATAAATAGATTAAAAATAAAACTTTTTTAGTTTTATATAATATTTATTATATAAATATTTTTTATAAAAAAGTATTATATAGAATTATAAATATCTATTAGTTTTATGATTTATTAAAAATATATATCTATTCATTATATTTTAATTTATTTATATAAAATTAAGTAGTTTTATTTATTTTAGTATAAAAATAATAATATACTATTATTAATACTAAAAATAAACTCCTCTAATAATAAATCCCTTTCTATTTTTAAATTTAAGAATAATAATAATTATACTACTTAAGTAGTTAAGATATAAGCTTATCTAAGGCCTCTAGCTGTTCACTATGATTTTTACCTACTTAGAGTAATAAACCTCTTAACTTTATACCTCTTAATAATATATACAGCCTTTAGTTATATAATTATAAGACTAGCCTAATAACCTCCTAAGTCTCTAACTACCTCTCTTAACCTCAGCCGCACTTATATATATATATAACTTTACTATCTTTAGCTTCACTTTAGTAATAATATAGTTTATAATTACTTAATTACTTAATTACTATAGATTACTAAACTATTAATTTATCCTCTCTCTTATATATTACTTATATTATTAATATTATCCTTATTACTACTTTACTATTTATTATTAAGTTATTACTATTATTATCTTCTTATTTAATTAAGCTAGCTAACGCCTTTATAATAGCTATACTATTATTAGTAATACTCTCTCTATTTAGTATAAAAAGTACTTACTAATATTTAAGCTTTACTAAGTCTAAGCCTAAGCTACCTCTACTTTAGTATTATAGAAAGTTTCTATAAAGAAGGGCTACTCCTTAAAATAGCTAGAAATATATATAGCTTCTATATAGAGGCGTCTAAAGCTATTATTTATTATTTTAATTATAGTATAAAGAGGGTTTCCTCTAAGAGTATTTATAAAAGCTCTAGCTATAGTTACTCTAATAATATACTACTAATTAATAAAAAAGTATTTACTAAATTTAAAAGCTTTATTTATTATATAGATATTATTCTATATAGTAATACCTTTAGCTATTCTCTTATAAAAAGGTATACTTTATAAAGGATTAATATTTTTATATATCTCTTATAGTATAGATATAATAAAGGATTTATTATAAGTTATAATAATAAGTTATTAATATAGGTTTAAAGATAAAGAAGAGGAAGAGGAAGAGGGATTAGTATAAAGCTTTATACTAATAGAGGTTTTATACTTTTAGCTATAAGAACCTCTTCTAATAACCTCTTTAGTTAAGGAGTTATTTCTTATATAGTAATATTATAACCTCTTTAGTTAAAAAGTTATCTCTCTTATAGTAGTATTTATAATACTTTACTAGAAAGTCTAATAAAGCTATTATTAGCTAGGCTATAAAAGCCTTAGTAACCCCTTTAGCCCTAATATAATTAGCCTTACTATATATAGCGCTACTAGCTTTATACTATATAGCTAGCGCTATTATTATTCTACTAGTCTATTTAGCTAAAGTATATATTTAACTTTATATAGTAACGTTTAGAGGGTTTACTTATTAACAAGAACGTATAAGGTTTCTATACTATTTTCCTTAATTAGTAGAAGGTATAGGTTAAGGTATCTATTTAGTATTTCTAGAATTATACCTATATATAGGATAAATTTTACTATAGTCTTTTTATAGGGGGGCTATATTATAACTATAAACTTAATAAGCTTGTCTAATTACTAAAAATTTAAACTATATTATTATAAAAAATCTTATTAATAATAATAATAAAAATAATAGTAATAAAAATAATAGTAATAATTTTAATATAGAGAATAAAAATTCTATTATAAAAAAATTAAAAAAAGTTTTTAGCTTAATATTATTATATATTAAAGATAATCCTCTTATATAAATCTAATATATAGAAACTACTAAATCTATATAAAATATATTAAAAGAAATCTATAATTC
>JAQIUS010000605.1:0-23523 GCA_028639655.1 Colletotrichum sp. SAR 10_66
CCAACGCCAACACCGGCCGGACTTGGCATGTATTACAACAACACGGCGCCGCGCGAGGCCGCAGCATGACGGAGATGCGCAGGCTAGGCATCGGCCCAAACGGGTAGGACCAGATCCCTCTCGGCATCTCAATCCCGTCTTATTACCTTTCATGTCCCCCGAAGCCAATCAATCACCATGTACATGGTTCGGCAGCGGCGTGAAAAATTGTAACGAAGCCGGCCAAGAGATGAGTTAGCTTCAGGGACCTCCTTAATCGTGCCATAAACAAGCATTTCGAAGCTTGGCGATAATTGCCAGGTGCTGGGCGCGAAAATCAAGCCAAGTGTGTCATGATGGTTGTACAGGTTCAAGTGCTCAAATCCCTCGGCGTCAAATGGCGCCTGTGTATCGTGTATTCTGCTGTAGCTAGTCTCGCAACTCTAGATTGCGGTCATGTACCTCGTTGATTGGAAAACGCCTGTGGTATCACAATTTTCCCCCGAACTAAACAAGTACCCTAAACTCTTAACCCCAACACTAAGAAAAAGAAGGAAGTGGCTCGCTAGCAAACAAAGTCTTAGATCACGAAGTTCACATGACTACGCTAGCCCAGAATTGGCTGGTTACGCTCCTCCAGAGGAGTGAAAACGGCGCTGTCCTTCGACTGAAGAGCCTTCAAACACTCCTCTTCACCGAGAATGTCCTTTCTCAGCGATGTGACAACCCTCTTGCGGATCTCGCGCTGGATGCCGTAGCGCACAGCGTCTAGGACGTTATCGACAGTCGCCTTGGGCTTGTAAGCCGGCTCCGTACCATCTTGGTAGACACCGGTCTTAACGAGGATGCTGTGCCACTCATTGTCCGCATGCTCATCGTAGGCGTTGGTGCCCCGAATATCACTCTCCGGTGTGTCGCCAACAAAATAGACGGTGTCGGGAGGTGCGTCCAAGCCGTGTTGCTGACGACGCCATTGCTGCAGCAATCTCGTTGCAAACTCGAAGGTACTGACCTGGGGCTTGCCGAAAGCGTGGGTGTGCAACTTGCCCTTCTTCTTGGTAACGTCGCGGAAAATGACCTCCAACATGCGGCGCAAAGCGCCCATACCAAGACGAACATTATCGTGGGCAGCAGACCAGACGATATCGTTATGAGAGAAGTAGATCGGTGGGCCCTCGTCGAAAGTTTCGCTCAGAGTACCGAGACGGCCTCCCTTGGACATGGCGAGATCCAGCATAATTTGAATGTCGCCAGCCCAGTCTCGGGAATCAGCGAAGACAAAAATGGCTTCAATGGTGACATCCGTGAAATCTCTTTCGCGAGAATTTGTAAGTTCGTCCTGAGTGAGCTTGCGGAAGGGGGTTGTTGCGGAGTTATGCTTGATAATGTCTCCGGGTGTAATGACATCCTTGAAGCCATAGCCCTCTGCAACTTCGCGGCACTTTTCGCCCTCACCGCCAACAACAAGGACAGTGTTGAAGCGCTCGGCCATTTCCCTCATGGGAGTGTGGCCGCAGATAAACTGCGCTGGTGAAATGTCGATCTGCATCTGCTTAGACAGATCACCACATCTCTCTTCTTCCGTCTTACCACCGCCATTGGTGAGGAAGATGTACGGACTGTTAGACGTGCATGTTAGCATCTATCATTGGCGAGCAGAAAAGCCACGATGCGGCGGATACAAGTGGGGCCGTGCGATGTGGGCGGGGTGACAACTTACATCTGGATACCGTATTCGTTGTCGCCATTCAACACCTTCATCGCCTCAACTGCTTCGGGGATTGCCCGACCTCCTCTAATGAGGACACCGTCGATGTCGAAGGCGAAAGCAAAGCTGTCAGCGACAGGGGCGTCGATTGTGGGCGTGACTGGTGACAGCGCGCCGGCAGGGCTACCCAGAGCTGATGATCCAGCAGAGCCGCCGGCGGAGCCATCCAGAGAGGATTCGGGAGTGCTTAGAGCAAGATTGTCCAGTTCCTTGCGGGCTGCGACAATGCTTTCAATGAAGCTGCCGGTGGACGAAGCTCGGTGGTTGGGAGCCATGTTTTATAACCGTTATGAGGGGAGTCGAACACGGAGGGAGCAGACTAGTTTCCTGGTGCGCAATCAAGTGAGGTGATGAGTAGTAGAATGCACCCAAGCTTAATCTTTCAAAGATAAACAGCGGTCAAAAGCGCTGATGAATCGGAAAAGTAGATGATGAAGCAACAATAAGCACCATCTTGAGAATGCGTCCTGGGAACCACCGGCTTATATAGTCCAGGTATGAGAGCATCTTGACTTGACGCTGACGTCTCACTCTAATAGCTGACCTCTCTTTCTGGAGCACTCTCTTTCCAACGTGTGGATGTCTCCGCAAAAACCAGGCAAACGCAGGCCCTTGTTGACTGATACCCCTGGGATGAGTTTCTTGAGTCGTGCATGGTCCGTGGATACGTGGAGGCGAAGTAGCATGAGAAGTTTTTTTGGATCCTAGACCTGAGTGCTCCACTGAGGGAGACACAAGGACCTTACCTGGTGGTGAGAATTCTGATTCCTACAGGATACAGCAGTACATGTTTAGAATAGGCTCAGTGCCCAATCTCCAAAGTATCCTGCGTGTGTGTGCGCCTGTTTGAGAGCAAAGAAACGTGGGCACAAAGCGGAGCGACGGCGGTGAGATTCAGATTGGGGTCGGCGCAAAGGCTGGGCCGGGCAAAGAAATGAGCGAGTCACCCAGCGAGCCGCCAACCAAGATGGCAGTTTGAGAGAGAGCATGGTGAACGAGGCTCCATCCGGCCCCAGTTTGCCAACCGTCATGGTGGAGACTTGGCTTTCTGGTTCCTCGTTGCGGCTGCGAAAGGTTCCGCCGAGAAGCAAGGAGAGGCCCTCGAAATGTCCCGAGAGGGATGATGATAACTGGACTGATGCGGCAGCGATCGCCTTTCCGAAGCGGCCTTGGCGAGTGCACATGCAAGCCGCCATCACGCCCGTTGGACCCTGAAATAAGCAAACTTTCAAGACTTTCGGACGGGTGCTGCGGCTTGCGGCATGGTCAGCCAAAAACAGCAATGATGAGGGAGGGACATCCAAGATGGACAAGGGAAGCGAGAGATGAAGCGACGCGCAGTCAGAGAGAAGGACGCCTCGGGCCAACGAAAGGTAAAGACAGCCAGGAGTTTGATCCGGTATCTTTCAAAGTATATGCCCCGCCACCTTGTGTCTAGGTAGTACAAATGGTACATCGGTGCAGGTTTTGTGTGATGCCTCTCACCTGAAAAGGGCAGAGAACACTGTGAGGATGCCCCTCCACTGCCCCTCCCCCTCCTCCCATCCTTTCCCCTTCCATGGCTCCTATTGGATCCAGGTGCTGCTCCTTATCGATCGTTCCTTGCGATACGCCTAGACGTTACAGGGATGGTGCCAGCAACCTGCCGTGATAGCACAGATTGTGGTCCACAAATGCGAGAATGCAATCGCACCATGAGGTGAGAGCGAGGGCGTCGGTGTCAGGAAGATTGGAAAAGTGTATACGTAGCGCAGGCCTCGACGTGAGAGTTCTGGCCGTGTGGTGGCCAAGCGGGCTCCATCAGAGCGGGTCCGGAGAGCCCGCAGTGACGTCATACTGATGGATACCGACTCGAGACACTAGTGTACAGACAAGGGTTCAGAAACCGATGTGACAGGCCGGATTATCGGGTGATTGGACCAGGAGGGCTCCGCAAGACGGGCCGAAGGAACTTCCGCACCATCGACTGGCTTAGGTAATGCGCTTGTGGCGGCAATGAACCGGGCGCTTGGAAAGGGGGTCGGGCCCGGAAGGCCTCGGGCGTGTCTACCTAAGGTACGGTTTTTCTGATACCGGTTCCGCATGACAGGGCTTGTCTCACTGCCTGCTAATTAAGCACGGCTGGCATGGCCTTGAAGAAAAAAGTCGATTCGAGAGTCCAGCAATGCTGGTCCTTGGCAACTGCCCACAGAAGGCCGTTTTCCTGCCAACGTATCTGGGCTAACAGCGACTGACTCGGCGAATGACGTCTCGTTGCGGCTTCTCCATGTCATTGTGAACAGGACCACAAATCCACAACATCTCCAGGCCATCCACATACGTTGTACCCGCCGCCACGGGCACGTCGCTCCGCGGTCTGTCCCTCATCAACATTTGTGGGTGAACTGGCTGCTCCCACCCTCCCTGTTGAGGGACGGGCGCAATACGCACAGTATCTCTTCTTGGGGTCCGAGGAGTGGGAGGGCACGAGGGACAATGGAGCATAGGCAACGGGACAATGAAGCATATGGCCAAATATTCGACTCGTACAGTATGTGTTGGTCAATTCGACACATTCCCCAAGTATCCACTGCGTTCCCAGCGACATGTGCGACGCATTGCAGGCTCACTGCGCGAGGTAAGGTCAAGTAGGGTGGGCAGGCAGGCAGGCCGCAGGCAGGCAAGGCATGGTGGGCATGGTGGGCATGGTGGGCATTCTCACAGGCTCGGGACGACCTCTTGATGCGCGTTTTATCATCCATAGCCTTTTGTCTCTCTGTTTTCCTGCGCCTCGCCGTCTTCTCCTGCGTAGCTACGCCATCGGTCAGCTTTGCCGAGACGAGGCAGGACGTTGGCCGAACAGAAACAGGCCATGGTCCGGCGCTATCGCTATCGCGTCCCGCTGCCACCACGCGCGCTACTCGCCATTCGCATTGTGATGCCGTCACCGTCCGCCGTCTCTGTACTTATATGCACGCCCCCCCTTGCAACTCCCCTTGCCATCCATTTTTGTCTGCCGTAAGTCCACCGGAGACAGTTTGGACATACGGGCCTTGTCATTCCTCATAAACCTGCTGCATGTTTCAGCCAGATCCTATTCGCCTGCTGCAGCTCGTTGGGCAGAAAACAGCATGGACAACGACAGGCGAGAATGAGAGGAGGGAAACAAGTACCAGGAGCCCATGGTACTACTACTCTGCAGACACCAAGGAGGCTGAGGGGCTCCACGAGGGAATAATGGAGGGTCATGGTTCCAATGGGCTGGCGTGACTGGATGGCCAGAGCACGAAGGTGGATTCTGGGAGACGCCGCTCACTTGCTAATAATCAATCATACATCCATCCATCCTTGGAGCTGCGTTTCACCCATGATAATGGGCAACGCAGGCTAGGCCGGCAGGTAGTAGCCAAAGCGCCTTCGCGTGCGAGGTGCGTGTGCATCTCCCTTTTATCCCTCATTCGTCTTGCAATATGCCTCATTCCTCATTCCTATTTTACGATACCTTCGGGCAGGATTCCCCGATACCAAACACTAAAATGGAAACCCGAACAGGTCAGGGGTCATGGCGCTTATTGAAGGTTGACGAAGAGGCCGCCATCAACGAGTAACTGTGCACCGGTAACATAACCGCTGAGCTCTTCACAGGCCAAGAAGACGGCCGGGCCGGCAAGGTCGGACGGCACTCCGGTGCGGCCCAGAGGAATGCGGGACTCCATGTATGTGCGCTTGGCATCATCTGAGAGATCTTCATCGTTCAGCTGGGTCTTGATGGTGCCAGGGAGCAACGCGTTGCAGCGAATTTTATGCTTGCCCAGAGCAACAGCGGTGCTCTGCATCAAACTGAGGACACCGGCCTTGGTGGGAGTGTAATGTGTTTGCAGACCGCCACCGACGAGGGCAGAAATGGATGAAATGCCTATGATGCTGCCTCCCGGGGGCGACTGCTGGCTCATCTGGCGAGCAGCAGCTTGTACGACATAGAAAGCACCGTCGAGGTTGGTGCGGACAGTTTTGGTAAAGAGGTCTGGCGTCAAGTCGAGAAACTCGGCAAAGGTGCAGATGCCAGCGTTAGAGACACAGACGTCGAGGCGGCCGTTGCCCGAGTGCTTAACAGCGAGAGCCACCAGCTGGGCGGCGGTCTCGGGCTCGCGAACGTCACCCACTTGATGAGCGAAGCGTCCGGCGTTGGGGTTCGCCGTTCTCAAAGAAGCTGCCTCGGATTCGAGAGAATCGAGATGAGGTTGGTCCTTCTCAAGGCCCAGGTGGTTGACGACCACATCGGCTCCTTGTTTGAGGTATTCAAGACAGATGGCACGTCCTATACCGGTGGTACCCCCAGTGATGATGGCGGTCTTGCCGGCGAGAAGGTTGGTTGGAGCCATATTGAAGTCAATTGCCTGCGCAGTAGTCCGGGACGTCGCACAGAAGCTGGAGGAGGTGAGGTTGATTTTATGTCGGGTGCGGGGTTGTCTCGGGCGGCAAGGGTGTCGGAGGATTTAGTTGGTTCGACGGCGAGGGGACGGCGACACGGGTGAGGAGAAGCCGGAGGGGTTAGACAAGATCGATCGTAGCCTACTTCAAATTGATGGCGTGCAAGATGGTTCGTTGACTGTCTTCCGGCTGTCTTTTCTCGATCGAAGCGTGTACGTTCTGACACGGGTGGACGAGTGGCTGGCCGGCAGAGTATTTGTAGCTGCGGACGATCGTGTGGTGGTGTGGGTGACGGCGGTGGAGGAGGCGGAGACGCGGGAGGAGCACGAGGGGTTAATGTGCAGCGAGGCCGGTTCTTTGGAGCACCGACGAACCGAGTCACGATGCCCAAGTTGGTATACAAGGTAAGATAGGTAAGCTAAGGTAAGGTAGGTACTAATTAGGTGCCTAAACTTAGGTGAGGCAGGTCGGGACTTTTGGTAATCTTTGTTGCCAGTAGGAATGCACCTTAAGGTAGGTAGGTAGGTGGGTAGCAAAGGATGCGCAGGCATCGTGTCTTTCCGTCAGAAAGCATCATCAAGGCTACCGGGCTACCTTACCTACCTTACCTACTCAGCCTACCTAAGGTACCCTTAGGTAAGATAGTGCCGTCCCCGGAAGGTGTCTGAGGTGCCCAGGCACACAGCCCGTCTATTCCAGTGTCCCTTCCCCCAGATCACTTCCATAAGGTGCCTACCTTAGGTACCGTACCTACCTTATGTCAGGTTCCATTCACTGCACCGTCAGCCCCTTAAAACCCCCACCATGGACCCACCACGAGCTGTGTCCGTTCTCTACCTAGTCACTCACCCCGCGTCCTCGGGCCTCATTACAGCGAGCCAACCCCACCAAGCACAGTCGGGAGTCCCTCGTTCTGACAACGTCCACGCCGCTGACACGGCCTTTGCTCCGCGACCTTGGGCGACCCGACGCCATTTATTCATCGCCTGTCTCGGATTTTCCGGTGCGTCATGCCCTTCGGGTGTCCCGATAATGGATATCATCTCTCTCAACCACGTAATCACTGCCATGGTTAGACTGCTGCTGGCCGTCCAGATCAAGTAACACTTCTGATGTCAAATTCGGCAGAGACCGAAGGCATAGGGAACGAAGAACACAGTGAGCCGACATTAACATCCAATTCATTCCATTGCTACAGCATTATGAGAGTATTCATGGCCGCTGGTTGCGGCACTGTCCCAAGGGTCTCGTTTGCAATGGCTCCCCGCCGAGGACAGTACTTCGCACTCCACCACCGTTCGCCTCTATATTTCATGACCGTGCATGCCGTGAGCCTCTATTCTCTCCTTGTACTTCAAGCGCCATTCGTGACGTTCGCAGCCGCCTGCTCCTCTGCCGTCTTCAAAGGCCTCTCCTATCTTACTGTTAGTCTTGATACAATCGCATGTGGGTGGGTAGCTAGTTTCTTACGATGTTGGTGCTGAGCAGCGCCTTGCCTGGAATCAACTTTGACCTCACGGCGGGGTTCAACGTCAAGCCAAAGCCAGGCTTATCCAAGTCTGCCGTTGTAAGATATCCCTTGGTGGGAATGGGCTCGTCCAGGAAGAGATCACCGAACACGGGAAGCACGCTCTTGCCATCTGGGGAGTTGGCCAGGTACTCTTGGAATGGCGTGTTGGGCTGTGAGATGACAAAATGGTAACTGTACGGGCCACTGGCGTGAGGAACAACAGGAATGTCATAGGCGGACGCCATCGCCGAAACCTTGAGCAGCTCTGTCAGGCCACCCAGCCACATGACGTCGGGCTGGATGATGTCGAGGTTGCGGCCCTCGATAAGCTTGCGGAACCCAAACCGTGAGTACTCGTGCTCGCCCGTTGTGAACTTGATGGTCGGGTGTGCCCGCTTGATCTGCTCGAAGCCGTCCGTATCGTCGGGGGACAGACACTCCTCCCACCAGTTGATGTTAAGGTCCTCGCACGCCTTCGCAATCTCGATTGTGTAGGGCACGTTCAGACTCATGTAACAGTCCACCATGATGGGGAAGTCGGGGCCGACACTCTCACGGTGCTTGCGCAGGAACTCGACGTTCTTCTTCAGCCCAACGTGTCCCTCGTCTGGGCAGTATGGGAGAGGAACCTTGCCGCCCCAGAAGCCCATCTCCTTGGCCGCAGCCGGCTCAGGACCGGTGCAGTAAAAATCGAGTCGCTCCTTGGTGGCACCGCCGATCAGTCTATAGACAGGCTCATTTCTCAACTTGCCCAGCAAATCCCAAATGGCCAAGTCAATGACGGAAATGACGGCGAGGGGCAGACCCTTGCGGCCGTAAAACATGGAGCCTCGGTACATCTGCTCGAACAGCAGGTTCGTGTTGCGTGGATCGGCACCGATGAGGAAGCGCTCGAAGTGCTGATGGACGAGCCAGCAAGCCGGAGGACCTGTGCGTCGTGTATTAGCAAACTAGTTTCTCCGTCGTCTCGCCCAAGAAAGGCGTCGCGAATACACCCATCTTACCTCCAAAGCCAGTAGCAATTCCAACGGTGCCATCTGAAGATTCAATCTCGACGAGAAACGAGCCCAGGACGTTGATGCCCCAACTCGTTCTGGAATTGCGGTATTGCTCCCATCGCGAGCAAGGCGTGGAGATGGGGCTGTCAATCAACCTGTTGAAAATCAGTGTCAGTCGCGCTTCTGTGACACGTCGTACCGCTGCAGTCGGAGCGACGTGGTGGGAAGCTTACCAGTGGCCGCCCTTTACATTGTGGTAGTCGCCTCCGGAGCCGACGCCGCCAATAACGAAGGTCCGAATCTCCTTGATGGACGGGAATGACCTCACGGACGCCATTGTGTCACTCACTGTATGGCTCTTGCTGAGGAGGTGGAAGTGGTGGTGAAGAGGGAGTGACGCGCTGCAGGGACAATTACGAGAGCCACGATGCGGTTGAAGAAAAGCGATTGAGGGGGGAAGAAGATGTGAGGGGAAGAGAAATACACCAGCGTCTTTTTAAGAATAATTGGAGGAAGTCGCCATGCGGTATGCGGGCGGGCTTACGAAACAGACAAGCCGAGCTGAATACCAAGGGAGGGGATAAAAAAAAAAACAGGAGACAGCTTATCAGACGACGGAACCTAGGCGGCCAGGCAAGAAGCAACTGGGCAAAACCGGCAACGGCAACATGATCAGGTTAGTGGGGGTAAACAAGGCATGGCTGGGCCGAGAGTCTCGTGGACTCAGCTCGTGCTGCCTCACTGACTGAGGTAAGGTAGTGAGCGGTGGACGGGAAGGTTTTTGGAGATCGGTGTCAGATGTACCGACAGGCGGAATCCATTGAGACTCGGCATGGGGGTTCGGAAGCTCCAGCGTACGCTCAGGGCACAAAGGACCCTCCTTACCTCCACTGCAGTGTGCTTAGGTAGGTATGGAGTCCTTCCCTCTCCGTGCGTCGGCCGGGCTCCGATCAACTGCTGGCGTGGGCAGCAACTCGAAGGATATGACCAGCGAGGTTGATGTCGTTCCGGCGGATGCAAGACGCGCCGGGTTCGGTATGGAACACGGCATGGAACACAAGCTTCTCTGCTCGACCAACAACGAACTCAATCGAGTAAGTAGCACAAGGCTCGACTAAATGCCCTGCAGGCGCTCGCCAATCGGACATTTCAATGTATAACTGGGCTTGCGGAAGGCGATGGCGGATGAGTCTGCGTCTCTGGGTCGACGACAGCAATCCTGGTTGGGTTGCGTGGAACGGGAAAGGCCGAGCCACGTTGCTCTCACCTCAGAGTCAATTCGGGTGAGCTCTGTTCCGTACGAATCCCAGCCATGGTCTCGTGACGATTGGCATTCGGGGAATGGGACAGCTCTGCCCGAGATCTAGTCCGGGAGCTTTGGGTACCTTAGGCTGCTTCTCCTGAGGCATCAACAGGTGCTTTCCTCCACTGCGGAGGACTCCAGGTCCGGTCGCAGCCCGACTTGGGAGGCCGGCGGTAGCCGTCTCCGCACCACGACTCCCGTCCAGGTCTGCCCGGCGCCGGCGGATCGCACACGGCGGAGATGTCGTGATTGATCACGTGGAGCCTGCCATTTGCGGGTATGCTACTGCAGTGTGGTCGTAGGTAGGCAATGGAATTTCCTTGCCTCGGCCTGGCGCAGCCGCTAGATCACGGATCTCAAGCCACCTCCACATTCTGTCCGCGTGGCCTCCACAGTTTGCTTACCGCGTAGGTACACCGTACCCAGGAGTTTTGGCATTCCATCTGTTGGAGTCTGTCCAATCCGAGGCGCCCGTTTCTTCTCCGCCTCCACACTCACCTCCGCACCCCTCGCGGGCCTCTCCGCTTCGCTTCCCCTCCCCCGAATTCTCCCCCCATCCACCTTCCCCTCGCCGCCATTCCATTCCCTGTCCTGTCCGTTTGTCTGCCTGCCTGTCTGTCTGTCTGTCTGTCTGTCCACTGCTGCCGTCCGGGGTTGTCACATCATTTTCTTCCTTCTGTTCGGCCTGCGGCACGTGTGGGACGAAAAACAAAATACCCCGAGCCTCCTCTTGCCCTCCGCCCCAGCCTCCTGTTCCTGTGCCCTTTTTTTCCCACCCTCTGCTCAACATTACCCCGAGCTTCCCAAGCTTCTCCCGAAGTCTGCGTTGCGAATCGCACAAACGCCTGCAACTCCAGCGAATTTGCCGCCCTCGCTGCGCGCGTCATACCCAACCACGCATCTTGCCTTGCCTTGCCTTGCCTTGCCTTGCCTTGCACCCGCGCACCCGACGACTGCCTTGCGCTGCGTCGCGTCGCCCATCCGACCCGCGCACCTGAGGATGCAGCACAATGGCGGACACGCTCTCAGCAGCCGGTCACCGCCTGCAGCCAACACTACCAAGTCTCTCCAGAATCTGAACCAGGACCAGAACCAGTCGCAGACCCAATTCCAGACCCAGTCCCTGAACGACCAGGACTCTGACGACGGCAACCAGCTGCATAGCGCTGATGAAAACGATCTCGAACAGGACGATCAGGATGTTACCCGTCTTGGGAAGCGCAAGAGACCCATATCTGTCTCGTAAGTCATTCACTGTTCTGTTCCGTTCCATTCCCCTTGCCCGTCCACTTACTTCTCCTTCCGTCCTGTCTCCATTCTATCCCTATCCCAATCCCGTCACTGCCCAACAACAACCTTGCTTAGGTTGGCCGTCCCGTACTCGCTCTGCTCCGCCCTTCCTGCCCTACCTTTACTGTGCTTTGTCTTTGTTTAAACCAAGTCAGAGCCTTGCCCGTTTTCTGGATACCTGCCTCGCCTCTCTGTCTGATATCCCCCCCACACCTCGCCGCCTCATTCCTGCTCTTACCCGCCTGCTTGTCTCTGATATGCCCCTTGTGCTCTGCCGTCCCCGTCTTCCCCATGTCACCGTCTCCAGAGCATGTGCCTTCCGAGCAAAATACCGAAGCTAACAACCCAATTCCAAGGTGCGAGCTCTGTAAGCAAAGAAAGGTACCGTTGCGTCCACTTCAGCTTCCTTTTTTGCTCCCCTCCATTTCCCCCTTACCCACCTCCACAGTTGCTGTCCCCAGTTTCTCCTCGATCCTCCGTCGTGGTACCTTCATTACCACTGTAGTATTGGCAAGCTCAGAGCGTACACCGCGTTATTCATTTTGATTTGCGGCCTTATAGGCATCCGTCGGAAAACGCAAGGGCGCTGCAGCTGACCGACCTCGGCTTTACAGGTAAAATGCGACCGTGGCCAACCTTCCTGCGGCTGGTGTAGTCGCAATGGTGCTCTTTGCGAATACAAGGAGCGTAAGAAGCCTGGACTTCGCGCAGGCTACGGCCGGGAACTTGAGCAACGCCTGGATAAGCTCGAGGAAATCCTCAGAGCGCATGCCGAGATCCTTCAGGCAACTCTGACTTCCAGCCAACACAATGGCACGGCGCCAAGTATACGGAACAGCAACCCAAGTCTACCCAGTGACCACGGCACTCCGCGAGAAACCGCGAATTTGTTTCGCCCGTCAGAGTCGATCAGGACACCACAGGCTGAGACTGCCCTCTTCTTGCAAAAGCCGTCCACTTATCCGCCCTCAACGCAGTCCATGGAGTTTGGCATGCCTCCCCCGACGCCTTCAATGCATGAATTTCAGGGGCAGATGCCCATGAGCAGTATGCCCGCACCTCCGAGCCATGTGGCTGCCATGTCCCACCCAAGCAGTGCGGCTCAAGAGTACTACGGCACGAACCAGACGCAACTCCACTCGCCTGACGTTCCAATGGCCCAGAGTCAGACCTCAACTACACCAGATCAAGAGCTTCCACCTTACGACTTGCTCTATGCCCTGGTAGACCTATATTTCAAGCACATCAACACATGGTGCCCGATTCTGCACAGGAAAACGACCCTTGATTCTCTATTCGGACCCTCCACTCTTGAAGAGACAGATCGCATCCTTCTCCACGCCATCGTAGCCACCACCCTGCGCTACTCAACCGATTCGAGACTCACGGAGGACAGTCGGCAGCACTATCATTCCATATCCAAACAAAGAGTCTTGCTGTATGGCATGGAAAATTCTTCGGTTAAGGCTCTCCAAGCGTTGGTGATTCTGGCCCTCGATCTAGTAGGGAGCAGCAATGGCCCGCCAGGGTGGAATATCATGGCTTTGATCACAAGATCGGTCGTGCAACTGGGTTTGGCTGTTGAGAGCACATCCTTCTCAGTCTCGCCCAACTTTACATCAATTTATACATTGAGGGCCATGATTCTCCCGGAGCCAAAGGACTTCATCGAAGAAGAGTCACGACGGCGGCTATTCTGGATGATATATCTTCTGGACCGCTATGCCACATTGGCAACCGCCTTCGAGTTCGCACTTGATGATAAAGAAATCGACCGCACATTGCCCTGCAGAGATGATTTGTGGATCAAGAACCAAAAGGTCGAGACGCGGTGGTTTCGTACGCAAGACCATCCTGAGGATACGAACCCTGAGTATGACATCAACAAGCCGGAGAATCTCGGTGCTTTCTCGTATTACATTGAGATCTTGGCCATCCTCTCCAAGATCCACAAGTTCTTGAAGCAGCCTGTGGATATCAGTGCGTTGAGCGATGTTGAGCAGTGGCAAATGCGGTACAAGGAGTTGGACAACATGCTCACATCGTGGAAATTCGGTCTTCCCGGTGAATACGGCAATATGGCGAAATTGTTCCAGCCCGGCAATAAGACGCTCAACTGTGGCTGGGTCATGCTACACGCCACGTACCACACAGCAGTCATCCGATTGCACTCGTCAGCGGCATATCCAACGACCCGGTCTCCTATATTCACCCCTTCTTACAGTGCTTCACAGAGATGCCACGGCGCAGTCGAGAACATAGCCGCACTAGGCGAATTCGTCGTGAACAATGGCCTGCTGGCGAAGCTGGGTCCCCCTTTCGCATTTACACTCTGGGTGGCCTCTCGTTTGCTCTTAGTCCACGGGTCAACCGTAGAACACAAACTCTCACCTCAAATCCAGTTTTTCGTGGAAACCCTTCGCGAGATGGGGAGATATTGGCCAGTGGCAGCGCGCTATTGCGGCCTTCTACAACGCGTCTTGGACGAACACCGCGACAGCGAGCGACAGGGAGACGGCGTCACCCCGAGCTCAGTCAAGATACTAGCCGACATGCGCCGGACGGCTTTTGACCTCGACTTTCTGATTTCGCGGCAGCCTCGCGCGAACGGGGTGCCCAACCACAGCCGCTTACCAAGCGTTACGCCTGCACGAACACCGGCGCCTAATGAGCTCGAGTATTTGGATGTCTTTGACTTTTTCAATGTGCCACGTTTGCCGGTAGGCAATGAGAACATAGCCGGTATCCAGCATGCGGCTGGCGGGCCCAGTGGGCAAAATGGAGCATCATCAGGGGTTGATGCAAACAGCGAGAACGGCGGCTCCAGCGGACCAGCTCCTCCGGGCAACGAATTCAACATTACGAATTTTATGGTGGACGCGAACAGCGACTGGCTCTTTAAGCAGGAGGGAGCTAAGTTTCTCACATGAATCACACCCGAACATTGGAATTAGGGGTTTGGTTTTCGATTAGCGTGCTGCTGGTTGAGTGTTGTTCTGGCAACGTAACGCATGGCCAGGTAATTATTTTAGTTCTTGCATTGGCCCGATACCTGTCTGTTTTGTGTTTGTAGGTAAGATGGGTTGACTCAATCAAGGGTGGACTATGCAAGTATGTGTGTATGATAATGACGGATCTCACGGTTGTCTCGGACTCTGGGCGACTGGTCTCAGTCCAACAGCTGTTGAAAATTCGAAGAAGAAGCATTTGAAGCCGAAGCTTTTGATCGGTTTGAAGTTGTGTCACTAGTCTGGGGCGGGCGGATGCTGCGTAGTGGAGAACTGCCTACTGAGGATCTGACGGGGTGAGAATCCTATGATACAACAAGGTTGCGCCGAGGCATTTGTCAATAAAAAGAAGGGTATATTTTCATTATTTGCTTCGTAGCCAACCCAAGTGTCTGCTGAGCATTAGACAGCAAAATATTTCCCAGTCCCCCGCCCCAGCCTGACCGATCGCAACGCGACAGTGCCTTATGATCATGCGCCACAACACCGCTGAAAAGATGCATACAACATGTAGGGTAGCAGGGTGTATCAGCCACAGCACACGCTTGGCTCCTCAATGCCTGGAGCCTTTGGACCTGGCGCTGTTGGTGCGTCGAGGGTGATGCGGCAGACAAGCCAGTCGCACAGGAACTTGCCCAGGCCGGCTCCGATGATGATTGAGATGATGAGGTATCCGTTGTAATACATTGCCAGCAACATGACGATGTAGGCCAGGCCGAAGGTGGCGGCGTGAATTATTGAGCGAATAAATTGTTGCAGGGGGGATGCGCGGAAGACGAGCGTCTGAGGCGCCACGACGGCGGGAGGGTCGCAGCAATTGGTTTCTTTCGGGATGCGAGCTTGGAGCTCAGCAGCGCGTGCTTGGAACTGGCGTTGAATGAGGGCATCGTATTCTTTGCCCAATCTGCGAAAGACTTCGAGGAAAACGGTGAGAAGACCGACGCCGATACAGCTGGCAGCGAACATGCCGGCATTTTTGATCTGCCACGATTCGGCAAGGAAGCCTACCAGGGGCAAAGGTCAGCCAGAATTCGTTCAAGGTTGAGATGTCACACATTTGCGAGCATGCTTGTATAAGGTAGGCTGGGCAGTCAGTGCCCATCAGGTTGGTTATACGCACAAGCGTCAACTGTGTACCAGTTCCACAACATGGACATCTTGCAGTCCGCCGAGGAACTGCTCATAGAGCTGTGATCCATTATGCCGCGAGGTCTGTGGCTCTATTTCCGTAGCGTGTCGATTCTGAAGTTGCAGGAACTTCAGCCCCAGAAGGTTGCGATGTTCGGTTTCTGAGTGGTGGTAGCAAAGCGCAATTCGATCGGGGACGGTGGCAGCTCATACGACCGGCGCCGCAGGGAGGAGTCAGGGCCGGGGTGGCTTAATATCTATGCGAAGACGGAAGGCTGAGAGGTTGGAGCGCAGGGTGAGCGAGAGGATTAAATTGCCCCGCAACGAGAGGAAAGATGCACGGGCGAGCTCGGCAGCAAGCAGATATGCAGTGGGTTCGGGTGAACCGAACAGTGGGAAACGCGACCAGCAGAAGCTCTGGGTCGCGGGGGAATCAATCCTGGTAAGCTAAGTGGTGCGCAAGTTTCAAGACGGTCCAGATTTGGGACTGAAGAGTTGACGTGCCCCAAGAGAAGTAACTTTATGATTGGTGGCAGAAGAAATCAGAGTTAAGGTGGCAGTGACAGGTGCTTTGCCAAGTCGAATTGCCAAGTTGACTTGCCACTGGCCATCATTACCTAGGTGAGCGCGGAGTGGACCCTCTAACTTGCTCACGCTAAGCCGGTTCGGAGGTTAACTGCGTAAGGTACCTCAACTCCATATAGTACGGAAAAGGTACCAGGAAAAACCGTGGGCAGATGCGGGTGGGTACCGTTTCCCGCCGGGCAACCTATTCACAGTTGACAATTCAAACTGCAATTGAAAAAATGCAGCGCGATGCACTTGCTCAAACACTACCATGGGATAATTAGAGCAGAGTGGTAGGGGCAGGAATCTGGCATGGCGCATCTTGACAGATCCCTATATTGATGCTATCAAGGTGCAAGAAGAAATGCGAATGCGCTCCAGTGTCAGTGTCTGAGCCTCAACTTCTTCTATGGAGAACAAGTGGGCCTTGGAACCGCACCTGTTCAGTGTTCCCGTAGTGTGGTGTCCGTGCCAACCCCGCCACGGCCTCCTTAGTGGATCGACGCCCCCGGCCCGGGCCCGCTTTCCGGCAGAAACTTGCTCAAAGATGCTCACCTCGAACTTGCTCATTCCACGTTTCCTTCACTTCAAGTTCCGTGTTTCTGGATCGGGTCAGCTAACCTCTTGGCTCATCTCAAGACCAACAGCGACATATCAGTGCGTCCTGTGGATTCACCTGCTTCACTACGGTCAGTCCCTAGCCTGATATTGCTTCATGTGCTTGATATGGCCTCAAATCTTGCTCAGCGAGGACGTGGATAAACCCCGCTGTTGCTCTGCGTCTAGGCAGAACCACACGGCTTTCATCCATGGACCTCGCCATGGCCAGACCCTGTCTCTCCCTTCACCGCGGGCTCCAGCCTGGGTCTGGACCTTAGCCAACTGGCTCATCATAGCTCTCCCATTCTTGATGACACACAAACTTGCTCAAAAAGAAAGTCAACAACCGCCGAAGCGGCCCTAGTATGGGGCATCTGGCTATCCAGATAACTCCGCTTCTCATCCCGGATCGAAACACCGCGGAGCTGCCCCAAACCGGAAACATACCAAGACCCTTACATTAACTGACCAACCCCATAAACTCTCTCAAATCCCGCCTCGTCCCGTTTTTCCCATGCAGAGAATGCGACGATACTTACCTAGTACCGTTGCCACATCGTCCCCTGGGCCTTAAGAGAAATGCGTTGCCGGATGTCGCTGTCTGAGCCACCATCATCTCAAAGTCTCTCGTCCCAGAACGACCAACAGCTCCCGTATTAGGTTTTTCCCACGCCACGACCATCATCGGCAATACAGCACAGTCCTCGCTCGATTATCGTCATCCTACTTCCTCACTATCCGCCATCAAGCCTCCTTCCCTCGGCAATACTTCGCGACGGCAGAACGACACGCGAACGGCCTCGTTCTTTATGCAACCCTACATTGCGCTGCAAGTCAACCTACGTAGACGGCGCTGAGCGCTGACGTCTCGCAAGCTTGCCCCCATTTCAGGCGTCGACCTACCGACAAGCTAGGCATCTCTTACAGAATGGACTATCATCTTAGGAGCCAGTTGGCAGCTCGCCATATCCAGAACCTGAGCGAAGCCTCGTCCTTAGAGCCTCATTGGGGTTATGCAGACCGAGCTGTCCCCTGTACCAACGATGCTGGATCATGCGCATATCTTGATCTTGTTTACGGCTCCCACGACCGGGGTATGTTATACGTTGGTATTCTATGGATCATCATTGGCGGTATTCTTTTGATCTGGGCCATTGGAAGACGGGCCATTCCATCCCTCTCCGAGGAAGACGTCCTTCGTGCTGCCCTCCTAGAAGACACACGCGCGAGCAAGAGCTTCATCCACCGCCTCCGCCAAGCCACCTCGTCTGCGGTGAACCGCTATCTCCTTCCCGACTGTGTCCGACCCATCTTTGGACGCACCACGCGTCTTCAGGTATTAATCCTGACCGTATTGGCTGGTTACCTTCTGGTTTTCTCCTTCGTCGGCATGATCTACACCACTTGGGTAACGCCCGTCAAGAAAATGCCAGGGGTCTACAACACTCGAACTACTCTCGGCCCCTGGTCTGATCGTCTCGGAATCCTTGCTTACGCTCTCACGCCCTTGACCGTTCTCTTTGCTACCAGAGAGTCGATCCTCTCTCTTCTCACCGGAGTCCCCTACCAGAACTTCAACTTCCTTCACCGCTGGCTAGGATACATCATTGTCATTCAGTCAAGTCTGCACACTATCGCGTGGTTAGTGGTCGAGGTTCGACTGTACCAGCCTCAACCGTCCGTCGCAAATGAGTGGATCTCCCAGCTATACATGATCTGGGGCTGCATCGCCCTGTTCTTCCTCATGGCACTCTACGTCCTAAGTCTGCCTCCGGTTATTCGCCTGACAGGATATGAGTTCTTCCGGAAGTCCCACTATGTTCTTGCAATGCTATACATTGGAGCTTGTATCGGTCACTGGAAGAATCTCGAGTGCTTTATGATTCCATCTCTCGTTCTTTGGTTCCTGGATCGCGCTGCCCGTGGTATCAGAACGGCTCTACTACACCATAACTTCATCGAGGGCAAGGGCATGGGCTTCTCTGCTGCCCAGGCTGCCTTGACGATTTTCCCGGACGCGGAGGACGGCGATGTCGTCCGACTCGACTTCGAACATCCTCATGACGCATGGCACATCGGCCAGCACTTCTATCTGTGTTTCTCCGAAAGCAGTATTTGGCAGTCTCACCCGTTCACTCCTCTTAACGCGCCCCTGACGGTGAACGGAAAGACGAAGCACTCGTACATTTTCCGTGCCAAGGGCGGCGAGACCAGAAAGGTGGCCGAGATCGCCGCACGAAAGCTTGCCGCCCTCTCCGGCGACAAGGAACATGCTGCGCCCACGACGCCAGTGATACTGACGGGGCCATACGGAGACCCAATCATTCGAAATATTACCTCGGATGTCAACATTCTCTGCGTCGCTGGTGGTACTGGAGTGACATACGTTCTTCCGGCTTTGATAAGCCTCAAGAGGCACTCGGGGAATTCTCGGAAGCTCGAGCTTGTCTGGGTCGTAAGACACATGAGCGACGTTGCTTGGATCAAACCCGAACTTGATGCCCTAGAGACCAGTGATGGTCCAAAGGTGGTTATCCGCATCTTTGCAACGCGCGATGCTCGCAGTCAACCCCCGAGCCGATCTAGCAAGGCCATTGAGGCTTCCGAATCTGGATCTACGTCGGAAGACGCAGCTGGTTCCGATGAGAAGCAGGCTCGAGTATTATCACGCGTTGTGACGGAGACGATGAGCGGCGAAGCCTCTGGGCATCCCCAGCTAGACACCATTGTTCGGAACTTCGTGGATAATACTGCCTCTGGCAGAACGGCCGTATTTGCCAGTGGCCCTGGTGGCTTGATGTCCGACATGCGGGTTGCGGTCTCGAAGTGCAACTCAGTGAGTAGGGTATGGAGAGGAGAGGAGCGGTATAATGTGACCCTTATCCATGACGAGCGTATGGAAAGGTGATGATTGACGGTTACGTGCTCGGGGTTCCTGCGGCTTTCATTGTTGTTCAAATTCATCAATCTTGATACCATTTTTCATAACTAGAAGACTTAGACCGGTACAATATACCCAAAAGTGTTGGTACAGCACTATTACATGGCACTTGCTTCGACTTCTTTCATTCATATTCGATCCCTCAGCCAGCACATTCTGTGCGTGTTTCTGGGTACGGCTTACCATGAAGTCGTCTTCCTTTTTTCTTTGACGGGGAGTTTAACAGACACTGGACATTACGTACATTTGCATAGGAAGGGTTAGGCATAAATGAGGCGCATCGCGGTCAAGGCATTGGTCACATACAAGCGGCACAGAGAGTTTAACGACGTAACTCCATCTATGTCGTGCCACTATCGAGGGTGGCATCAATCTGGCTCTCTGCACTCATGCGTTCACAGCGTGGCTTAGAGGCCCTTCCAGATCGCTGCTCCGAATCATGGCCCTTCCACAAAGGAACATGCGTATCGTGAAGAACGTGGGCTGACACAATTGTCTAGTGATGGTCATGCCTCGGACCTGCCCTCCAGCAGGCTTGGGTCCATTTCGATGAACTTCTAGCATTTCGCTCGTTTCCATCTCCATATTCCCTGCCAGAAAGCGAGCTTCGTCATTGCAGGTATCTCATGATCCAGTGAGATCACTGTGGTTTGAAGCGGGATGATCACCCAAACACACCGGATCGTGCGGTGAGTTTGACTCTCGGAACTGTAGCATTGCATGTATTCGGGCCCATCGCTATCACGTGCGTTTCTACGAATCTTCCGGTGAGAGTAGTCCGGGAACCTTGGCGTCGAAGTTATGCTTGCAAGGGAGGCAAAGGCCTCCTATTCCGGGGAGATAATCCGTGCGAAGATATCCAGGTTCCGGCAGCACACATCTAACGGCGGTGTTCCATCGCTCCAACGCGTTTGACCATGGATGACATGGCAGTCTATCAGAGACACTCGTAGTGATCCATTAGAATACTCCCCACTGCTCTATGAGTGCAGTGCTGCGTCAAACCAGAAATGGGGAGGGCGCGCTTGGAGACTATGAGTTTGCGCGAAAGGTACGGGTGGGCTTTCAATTGAAGATATTACGCTATACTACCTCTGTGCAAGGGTCAGTGTGCACATAAGAGGGGGCTTATTCCATGTGTTGAAAGCCTTCACATGTTTCAAATCCCCATCTGCATCCCACATGTCTTCTTCTCCCAAGGGAACAGGCGCGCGCTGGATATCGTAGTGCCACAGCAAATTCGCGAGTATCAGCCTGAGCTCCAGGTAGCTCAGATGTCTGCCGATGCATCCTCGTGGGCCGAGAGAAAATGGCTGACTGGATTCCTTGTTCTCGCTAGCAAAAGCAGACTCCATCCATCTCTCCGGAATGAAGTCATTGGGGCGGGAGAAGTTGTAGGGCGAGTGAGTCGCTGCCCAGCTGTATACAGATACCGTAGTTCCGCCAGGAAGGAACTGGTTGGCAACGGTGTCGCCATGCTCCGGCACAGTACGCGTGAGACCCGTCGGCACAGGTGGAAAGATGCGCAACGCCTCGTCAATACACGCATTCATGTAAGGAAGTTCCTGAAGATCCAGGAACTTCATGTCTTCGGCAGATGCAAAACTGGATCGTATCTCTTCCGTGAGTCTCTTATACGCGTGTGGGGTGCGCATAAGCCACATCGTCAGGCCCGAGAGAAGAGAAGCTGTGGTCTCGGAACCAGCAACTATGAACAGGGCGCTGTTGAGGATGATCTCGTCCTGGCTGACTCCGCCCTTTTCGTTCTGGCGGAGAATATAATATAGAAAATCTCGGTGCTCTCTCCGGAGGCCCTCGTCGATTCGCCTACCATTATTGTCAGCAATTATAGTGGCAGGTGTCTGGGAAGTTCCTTACTTGAGGCACTTTTCTCTGCTCAGCTCCAAGTGGCGGAACCTTTTCTCCCTGAGGTCACTTGGAATGAGATTAACAAGTACCTTCTGCAGAAGACTTCCGGTCTTGAACATCCGCCTCGTAGCCTGCTCGTACGCCCCAGCCTTGATGGTCTGTGTGATGAGGGATACCCATGAATGGAAGACACCGTCTTTGAGACACCCGAATGGTTCGCCGAAAGCCATGTCACCTATGATATCGAACGTTGTGAAGTCTTGAACGCAGGTGATTAGACGGATTTTTCCATGGAATCAATCGATGAAAACCCACTGAACCAGTCGCAAATATTGATCGCCGTGTGGCTGGCAGAGAACGGTCTCAGCTTATCAACGAAGAGATTTACATAGCCGCGGATGATGCTCTCTTGCTCCAGTAATGCCTTCTGGCTAAAGGCGTGCGAGAGCGCTCGCCTTTGGCGGGTATGGTTTGTATCATCAGCCATGGTCAATGTTGTAGATCCCGGTATGTCCTGCACAGATCCGACGCTGTGGAACTGATTAGCGCACGCGTCCCGTGTCAGCCTTTCCCGCATAGGTCAACGTCAGGTATCTCACTGGATAGCTACCGAATGTTAGTTCTCCAGTTTCCTAGGTTCTGGACGAATGTGGTGCCTCAACTTGACGTACGGTCTTTATGGAATTGGGGGTGCCCCTGGCGGTGGCCATATATGTCCTTCCATGCTTGTGGCTCCGTGAAGGAAAGCTCATTTGGCATGATTCGGACGATTGGGCCTATCAATTGTCAAGACTGATTCCCATGATCATGCAGGTACGTAACTGACCATATTTCAGATGCAGCTGGTGGACATCGAATGGCCACCGTCCGCGGAAAAGCCCCCAGATGCTATATACCTATACCCGGATCAATCTGAAGTGTCAAGACTGTGTTTGAGACTACCTACTGGTGAGATTCTCGCCAACAAGGGCCCGGGATATCTAGCAAGAGGGTGGATGAAGACATTGTATATGCATGCCCAAGCAGTATACAAAATGACCTGCCAACATCAGGGGTCGGCGTCAACGTGAGATAGCTGACTGCTTACGATGGAGATGGCACTACAGGAGGCCCAAGTCAGTCCTAGAAGGATGTCCATGATGTGGATTGCAGATTAACGGGTTCAAGCACAATTCGATCGCTGATTTATGCTGCGAGGGGGGGTTATCTCAATTCAACCGGGATCGTGCGAAAACGGAGGTGGTGCTGATAAGAGCCAACTAAGAAACGTCATTTCAAATCTATAGACAATTTTGGCATTGCAGCGTCTCAAACTAATATATGCTCAACGGATATCATCAGGCAGTGTGCAATCAGAGCCGACTAATGAAAACTAGACCTGGGTGTAGATGTGAAGGGAAATACTTATCCGGCGTAGAACCTAGATTATGTGATAGGATAGCATCTAGGATTGAGAGAATAACGTAGTTAGGGTCTATATTGAATAAAGATAGAATTTTAGCTTACTTTTTAGTAGCTAAGTAGTAACTAGGAATAAGTCTCTTTTCTTAAAATAGCTAATAAAAACTTAATAAAAGTAAAATATTATAGAATTATAGTATTTTATAATAGTTAGGTCTATTTTATAAAAAGAATATTTATAGTTTTAAATAAATACTAGCTAATTTTAAACTATTTAGTAGTATTCTATTAAAAATAGTATACTTTTAAAGTTATAACTTATAAAAGTATATATAATAGAGGTAATATTATTAAGAATAAAGGTAGTATTTATTAACACAGGTATAAGCGTATTCAGGGGCGTAATATATACGCCTATATAGTATAAGGTTATAGATAGGGTTAAGTTATAATAAAAGGTAATAATCTTAAGCATTTATAGGTATTTAATTATATAAATAATAATAAGGGAAGAGATATATTATGATAATTCCTATTAATATTATTAGTAGGTTATTCCCTAGGGTAGGGAAAAGTGAGGGGAAAGATAACCTAAAACATAACCTACTAAACTACTAATTATATAAGGTACTTATATAACTATATATATTATATAATCAATATTATAGTTATAGGTTATAATAAATAGAGTATTTTTATATAAGGTTTTATACCTTAAAGTCTATTAGTTTATTTTATATAGAATATTTAA
>JAQIUS010000606.1:0-23331 GCA_028639655.1 Colletotrichum sp. SAR 10_66
TTTTTTCAACTCAGTCCCCTTTATCTAATTCGGTGTTTTAATATTTATATACAAATTTGGGCGGTTTCTTTTTAATATTAATTATAACCCTTTTCCCCCCCCCCCCCCCCTTTCCAGCCGCGCTGTTGTTCCAGATCTGATGTCGGATTATATTTGATTATGGTTGCTGATTATCTGGGAATAATACCTGATTACAATGATGACGGGGCAGTCGTTTGACTGGTAAGCGAAATTGCCCCACCAGATGCCCCCGTCTCTTTGTGACCAAAACAATTTTTCATCTTTCCATTGCCTGTTTGTCCGATTATGTTCTATGTCCCCTACAACGATACACGGTCTTTATGCAAGGTACGAGTACACATTCTTGCCGTAAGTGTTGTTTCCTAATCACTACAGCTTATCCAAATGACGAGACCAATCAAATCGTACAGATTCGACTGCTGGTAAGTCTTGGTGACCAGAGCTGGTCTCCTCCTCAGCCAGGCATGATGGATTACGATATGCGATTATCTGGTTCAGACAATGATTTCAGTCGTAGAGAGCGAAAGAACATAATAACGAATGGTCAAAAAGGGCTGGACTACGAGGATCATGACTTACTACCTGTGAAGCACCGTCGTGTATATAGACAACCTCGCCGCCTTTGGGCCACTTGAGACAACGAATTGGTAGCACGTCCAATACGAACAGTCGCTCCAAATAAGCTAGAAAGATGACCCAAGTCACTGCAAGCAACGGCCACCACGCCGCAGAATACTCCCCCACGAACGGCTCAAATGGCGTCAACGGGCATCACAGCAACGGCACAAACGGCCATCCCAATGGCCACGCCAATGGGTACACCAACAGTCACACGAACGGACATACGAACGGGCATATGAACGGCGCCAACGGCGACAGCAGGCCCAAGAAGCAGCAAGAGTTTGAGCCCGTCGCCATTTGCGGTATGGCCTGCCGGCTGCCGGGAGGAATCCACTCGCCGGAGGAGCTGTGGGAGTTCCTGGTCGAGGGACGGGACGCGCGGATACGGGTCCCGGCAAGCCGCTTCAACATCGACGCGTACTACTCGGCTACTAAGAAAAGCGGCACGACCAACAGCCAGCACGGCTACTACCTAGATGAGAGCGTCGACCTCGCGGGGCTCGACACTTCCTTCTTCTCCATGTCGCGTACCGAGGTCGAGTGGCTCGACCCGCAGCAGCGCCTCATGCTCGAGGTTGCCCGCGAGTCTCTGGACGATGCCGGCGAGGTCGCCTGGCGCGGCAAGGAGATTGGCGTTTACATCGGCTCCTTTGGCCAGGACTGGTACGACATTCTCCAGCGCGACCCGATGCGCCACAACCCCGTCTCCGTCGTCACCTCCCACGACTTCATGATCTCGGAGCGAATCTCTCACGAGATGGACCTCCACGGTCCCAGGTATGTGCCAACCCCAACACCCGAACCCTAGATGCACCGTGATGACTGACACGGAATGATCCAGTATGACTATCCGAACGGCCTGCTCGTCGGCCCTTGTCAGTCTAAACGAGGCCTGCATGGCGATTGGCAAGGGAGACTGCGAGTCCGCCATCGTGGGTGGCACCAGTCTGATTCTGGCTCCCGACATGAACACGAGGCTGTCGTCGCAGAACATCCTCAGCCCGGACGGCTCTTGCAAGACCTTCTCGGCCGAGGCCAACGGCTACGGCCGGGGCGAGGCCATTGTTTCCGTCTTCGTCAAATCTCTCAGCGCTGCCCTGCGCGACGGCAACCCCATTCGCTCCGTCATTTCGGGTTCGGCCGCCAACTTCGACGGTAAGACCAACCCGCTGACCACCCCCAGCGCCACTGCTCAGGAAGCCCTCATCCGACGAGCTTATGACGTCGCCGGCATCTCGGATTTCTCCAAGACGGCCGTGTTCGAGTGCCATGGCACCGGCACAGCCACGGGTGATCCGATCGAGACCAAGGCCATCGCGGCTGTCTTCGGCGACCATGGAATCGTGCTGGGCGCTGTCAAGCCGAACTTGGGCCACTCTGAGGGCGCCTCGGGCTTGACTGCTGTGCTCAAGGCCACGCTGGCCCTTGAGCACAAGATCATCCCGCCCAACATCAAGTGCTGGCCGCTCAACCCCAAGATCCCCTTTGAGAGCGCCAAGCTGACCGTCCCCTCCGAGCCCATGTCCTGGCCTGCCGGCCGCGATGAGCGTGTCAGCATCAACTCATTCGGAGTCGGCGGCTCCAACGCCCACACCATCCTCGAGTCCGCCACCAGCTACCTCGAGTCGCGCCGGGCCAAGCCGGAGGCAACCAAGGCAGACAACAACGACACACCGCAGCTTCTCCTGTTCTCCGCCAAGACGGCCTATTCTCTCAAGGAGATGACGACCAAGTACCAGGCCTGGATGAGCGAGACTCCTCCCGCCGATCTCGCCGATGTGTCTTACACCCTCGCCAACCGCCGCGAGCACAATGCCCACCGCTCCTTCGCCATCGCGTCGGGCGAGTCCTTCAACATGGCAACGTCTCTGCCGTCGCGCGAGGGCAGCGGACCATCGTCCATCGTCATGGTCTTCAACGGACAGGGGGCGGCCTGGCCGCAGTGCGGACGAGACCTGCTCCTTACGAACCCGACCTTCACGAGTACGATCCGCAAGCTGCAGGCGCACCTCAAGACTCTTGGCGCCCACGCCCCGACCTGGTCGATCGAGGAGGAGCTGCTCAAGCCCGCGCGCACCAGCCGCATCTACGAGGCCGAGTTCTCGCAACCGCTCTGCACGGCGCTGCAGATCGGCCTGGTCGATGCGCTGGCCGCCCTAGGTGTGCGGCCCTCCGCCGTCGTCGGCCACTCGAGTGGTGAGATCGGTGCCGCATATGCCGCCGGCGCGCTGGCCGCCGAGGAGGCCATCACGGTGGCGTACTACCGCGGCGTCACGCCCGACGAGCAGAAACACCAGAAGGGCGGCATGGTCGCCGTGGGCCTCGGCTGGGACGAGGCAGCCAAGTTCCTCGTGCCCGGCGCCGTCATCGCGTGCGACAACTCGCACAGCAGCGTCACGCTGTCGGGCGACCTCGACGCCCTCGAGACCGTCACCGCCGCCATCAAGCAGACGCACCCTGCAGTCCCCATCACCACGCTCAAGGTCGAGAAGGCGTACCACTCGCACCAGATGCTCAGCGCGGGCGGGGCCTATCGCGGGGCGCTCGAGAACGCGGGCGTCGTGGGCAAGATGCCGGCGGTGCCCTTCTTCTCGAGCGTGACGGGGAGCAGGCTGGGCGACAGCAAGCTCAGCCAGCTGGGACCCAAGTACTGGGAGGCCAACATGGTGCGTCCGGTGCTGTTCAAGGCCGCCGTGGGCGCCATCCTCGCGGCCAAGGACGTCGTGAACGAGGTGTTCGTCGAGCTGGGCCCTCATTCGGCCCTCGCCGGCCCCCTGCGCCAGATTCTGACGGCCGAGTCGAGCAAGGCGCCCTACGTGGCCACGCTCGTGCGCCGCCAGAACAGCGCCGAAAACCTGCTGCAGGCCATCGGCAAGCTATTCGTCTTGCAGGTGCCCCTCGACCTGGCCAACCTCGTGCCCTCCGGTGCTGTCTGCGTCTCCGGCCTGCCCTGCTACCCCTGGGACCATCAGCGGCGGTACTTCTTCGAGTCACGGCTGGCCAAGGCCTGGCGCGGCCGCGAGTATCCTGAGCACGACCTGCTCGGAACGCGGCTGGCCGAGAGCACGAGCTTCGACCCGACGTGGCGCAACCTGCTGCAGGTCAACGTGACGCCGTGGCTGATCGACCATAAGGTCGGCGAGAGCATCGTGTTTCCATTTGCGGGCTACGTTTCGATCGCGGCCGAGGCCTGCCGGCAGGTGACGGGGATCGACGACGGCGTCAGCTTCCGCAACATCTCGGTCAGCTCGGCGCTGGTGCTGGACGAGAACGCGTCGACCGAGATCGTCACCACGCTGCGCCGCGTGCGGCTGACGGACAAGCTCGACAGCGAGTGGTGGGAGTTTTCGGTGGCCTCGCATAACGGCCACATCTGGACGAAGCACTGCTGGGGCGAGGTGCGCGGCGAGACGGCGGCACCCTCTGTCGATGTCGCCGAGCCGATGCTGGACCTGCCGCGCCGCGTCGAGGGCACCAAGTGGTACGACATGGCCCGCGAGCAGGGCCTCAGCTACGGACCAACGTTCAACACTATGGAGGACGTCAAGACGTCGACGCAGTGGCCACATCGTGCGACTGCCAAAGCGCGCAACAACCGCTGGGGCGACGAGGCCGAGTACCACATCCATCCCATCATCCTCGACACCCAGTTCCAGCTACTCAGCTGCGCCCTTACCCACGGCATCTCGCGCACCTACCAGCGCACCGTCGCCTCAAGCATCGAGAACATGACCCTCATGCGCTGCTCCGACGACATGCTGCAGATGTCCGTCATCTCCGAGCCAACCGCCGAGGGCATCACGGGCTGCGGTACCGTGTACTCGGGCTCCAGGCCCGTCCTGCAGGTCACGAACTACCGCGGCGCCGCCTTTGAGGAGGCCCCCGTCGAGGACGAGAGCAACAACACCTCCATCGCCGCCCGGTGCGTCTGGGCGCCCCAGGCTGACTTCAAGGCCCTAGGCGACCTCATCCAGCCACTCCCGCGCGTTCAGACCGAGTCTTCGGAGCTCCTGGATGAGCTGTCCCTCCTGGCCATCGCCCACAGCCACCGGGTTGCCACGAACATCGCTGCCGCCACCGACGTGGTGCAGGCCCCTTCGCACCTGGCGAAGTACAAGGAGTGGCTGGCTCAGACTGTCGCCGCCTCGGATCTGTCGAGCTGGGATGAGTCGGCGCTGATGACAAGATTCTCGTCGCTCCTCGCGCGCCTCGACAACACGCCGTCCGCGACGGCGGCCAAGTCCGTCGCATCGGTGATGCAGAACATGGGTACGCTGCTTCGCGGCCAGACGACAGGCCTCGACATCCTCAACGCCGACGACGGCCTCACGCAGCTGATGACGTTCACGCCTTCTGCCGACTACACCGGCTTCCTGCGGTGCTGCGCACATACGAAGCCGAGCGCGCGGGTCCTCGAGTTCAGCGCCGGGCCCGGCGAAGTCACCGCCTCGCACGTCAGGAGCCTGGTGCGCCCCGACGGCAGCCCGCTGTTCTCGCGGTACAGTATTTCGACCTCTTCACCCACGCTCAAGGATACGCTGAAGGGCATCCCGAACCTCGAGTTCGTTACGCTGAACGCGGCCGACAGCCTGGTCGATCAGGGGCTCGAGGACGCGCGATTTGACCTTATCATTGCGCCGGGCGTCGTCAGCGCCTCGGAAAACATGCGCGTGACGTTGCAGCACCTGCGCGAGGTGCTGAGCCCGACCGGCCGCCTGCTGATCGAGGAGGCCAGGCCCAGGACGGCGTGGCGCAAGTTCGTCCTCGGCACAATGCAGCGGTGGTGGGCGCATGCCGAGGACGATCGGGCGGACGGGCCCGCCGTTGACGACGCCCGGTGGAGCGCCGAGCTCTCTGCCGCCGGGTTCGCGGACGTCGAGAAGCTCGACCTAGGCCGCTGGTCCAACTACCTGGCAGCTGCGCGGCCGGAGCAGAAGCCGTCCCCGGTCAAGCGCATCACGCTTCTGTGCCGCGCCGGTGCCGAGAGCCCCGCGGCCGCCTTCGTCGCCGAGCTTGAGACTCGCGGGTACCTCATCGATCGCTGCGCATTGGAGCAGACGCCGCCGGTGGGCCAGGACGTGGTCGCAATGCTCGACGAGGGAGAGCCCTTCTTCGAAAACATCGACTCGGAGGCGTTTATGCAGTTTAAGGAATTCGTCCGAGCGGTCCACGAGCAGGGCGTGGGGATACTGTGGGTGACGCGGCCGGCGAGCGTGGGATGTACAGACCCGCGGTGGGCGCAGGCGATCGGGGCGATGCGCACGCTGAGGTCCGAGTTGTCGGTCGACATCGCGACGTGCGAGATGGAGTCCCTGGCAACGACGCAAGACAGCG
The DNA here is from genome assembly GCA_028639655.1 of Colletotrichum sp. SAR 10_66. Lineage (NCBI taxonomy): Eukaryota > Fungi > Ascomycota > Sordariomycetes > Glomerellales > Glomerellaceae > Colletotrichum > Colletotrichum sp. SAR 10_66. The sequence goes on from JAQIUS010000606.1 coordinate 5,977, forward strand.
CGGTGCTGCTGGCCGAGGTGCTGGCCAAGTTCCAGACGAGGCGCGAGGACGGCGTGCTCGGTCCCGACTATGAGTATGCCGTGCGCGGCGGTGAGGTCCTGGTCAACCGCATCTTCCCCTTCTCCCTGGAGCAGGAGCTGGTCACAATGGACCAGCCCAACGAGGCGGAGGCCTGCGTCACCATGACCCAGCCGGGTCTCCTCAACACCCTGACCTGGTCGTCGACATCGGCTGTCGATCCCAAGGACGACGAGATTGAGCTGGAAGTCCACGCCACTGGACTGAACTTCCGGGACGTCTTGGTCGGAATGAAGATCATCCCGAGCGCGAAGGAGCCTATCTTCGGATACGAGGCAGCCGGTATCGTGCGCCGGGTTGGCAAAAAGGTGACCAAACTCAGTCCCGGCGACCGCGCCATCATCGTCGGAGCCGGCACGTTCAGCACCGTCGTCACCATCTCAGAGATCCTCTGCGAGAAGCTGCCTGACAACATTAGCTTCAACGATGCTGCCGGTATCGGCACAATCTTCTCTACCGCCGTCTACAGTCTTACCAACTTGGTGCACATTACCAAGGGCCAGTCCGTCTTGATCCACAGTGGTGCCGGCGGAGTCGGCCTTGCCGCTATTCAGGTTGCCCAGATGCTGGGTGCCGAGATCTACACCACGGTGGGCAGCGAGGTTAAGGTCAAGTATCTGATGGACACCTTCGGCATCCCCAGGAACCGGATCTTCAACTCCCGCGACACCAGCTTCGTCGACGACCTGCTGCGCGAGACCGAGGGCAAGGGTGCCGACGTCGTGCTCAACTCCCTGAGCGGCGAGCTGCTTCACGCCACGTGGAAATGTGTTGCGAAATGGGGTACCATGATCGAGATCGGCAAGCGTGACCTGCTGGAGAACGCGAAGCTGAGCATGAACCACTTCTTGGACAATCGGACCTATTGCTGTCTGGATGTTGACCAAATGAGAAACGAACGACCCGAAATCAACAACCGGTATGTTGACACACCCACCTACATGCTCCCGCTTGCCCCCCATCACAAGGGGAATCCGTCTTCTGTAAAATTGCTAACCCTGCCTGAAAACATACAGTTTACTCAGATTCATTCTGGACTGCTGCGCTGACGGCCGTCTGAAGCCTGTCCGCGTGGACCAGGTGTTCCCGGCGTCTGCAATTCTCGATGCTTTCCGCTACATGCAGGGAGGCAAGCACATCGGCAAGATCGTGATCCAGCTGCGTGACGACAACTCCAAGCTGCTCCTCGACCACGTCGACTTCACCAAACGAGCGCAGGTCCAGTTCGACGGCGATGCCTCGTACCTCTTGATCGGCGGCCTGGGCGGCTTGGGACGCGCCATGTCGGTCTGGATGGTGGAGCGCGGGGCCAAGCACCTCACATTCCTGGCGCGCAGCGCAGGCAAAGGCGCGCACGACGAGAGCTTCCGCAGGGAGGTTGAGAGTATGGGGTGCTCGGTGCAGTTTGTCAGGGGCGACGTGTCCAAGGCGGAGGACGTGGCGCGCGCCATTGACGGCGTCGACGTACCCCTAAAGGGCATCGTGCAGATGTCCATGGTGCTCCGCGACAGCATGTTCGAGGACATGAGCATCGAGGACTGGGACACGGCTGTCCGCCCCAAGGTCCAGGGCACGTGGAACCTGCACAATGTCACCGTCGAGCGCGGCCTCAAGCTCGACTTCTTCCTGCTGTTCAGCTCCCTGTCCGGCGTGCTCGGCCAGATTGGCCAGGCCAACTACGCCGGCGCCAACACATTCCTCGACGCCTTCGTGCAGTACCGCGAGAGCTTGGGCCTGCCGTGCTCCGCCATCGATCTCGGAGCAATGGAGGGCATCGGCTATCTCGCCGAGAACCAGGAGCTGCTTCGCAAGATGCAGGGCTCCGGCTGGCGCCCCGTGCGCGAGGCCGAGCTCCTCGAGTCGCTCAACTTGGCCATGATGCCGCCGGCACCGGGCCGTAAGCAGGGCAGCGGCAGCGGCTCATTCGTCCTGGGCGTGGCTCCGACGACGCCGCTGAGCAGCCCGGACAGCAACACTCGGCTGCGCAAAGACCGCCGCATGGCCATCTACCACAACACGAGCAGTGGCAGCGGCGCGGCGGCCGCGACCAACGACGGCCTGCGCGTCTTCCTCGCCTCTATCAAGAGCGACCCCGGCGTCCTCGACTCGCCTGAGTCGGTCACCCTGCTCGGCACTGAGATCGGCCGCAAGCTTGCCGGCCTGCTGCTTCTCAGCGACCAGACTGTCGACCTCACCGTGAGCACCGCGGACCTCGGTCTCGATTCGCTGGTCGCCGTCGAGCTGCGCGGCTGGTGGAAGCTGACCTTTGGCTTCGACATCAGCACCCTCGAGATGCTAAGCATGGGCACCCTCGAGGCCCTGGGCAAGCGCGCGGCAGATGGGCTCAAATCTTTTTACGGAGCCTAGGCCATAAGTTTGCACGTGCGAGCCGCTGAACACAAAAAGGATGCTGATAATAAAAGCCTGATCGATGCAACAAAAAAGTGTTGCCTTTGGGAAAACTCCGAACGGGCCTACACGCTGTGAAGGGCTGCTACGACAGCCCGCCCGCCGGCAGGCTGCGCCAGTGGCAGCCAGCTGGGCAGCCACCGCAACACATATCATGGAGAAAGAGAGAGAGAGAGAGAGAGAGAGAGAGAGACAGAGAGAGGAGAGAGAGAAAGTAGAACGATATCTACCTACACACCCGCATGTATAGAAAGATGGTAGGTGAAACTTTTAATATTATCATGAGCGAAAGCTTTCTCTATTGTAAGTAGTTCACTGCTTACAATATAGAAAGCTTGAGATTTTCTATCGGATGCAACTATAAATGTACTACATATTTTATATATGTACAAAATAAACCTTTTGAAGATTACTATTAAAGGGCTTATAGATCAAATGAAGCTGTCGACAGTGGAGACGAGTGCTTTCAGATGAACAAGACGCCAACGCGTGCTTTCTGGCGGCGACGAACCACTGGAAGACTAGGTTGAGCAGTGAAAACTAACTATTCTGGCGGCCATCACTTCGTGGTTAAGTCGTGTCTCCCTTGTTTGGTCTGGCTTTGCTAATTGACTAAATTTCCCTCACGAAAGCTGCGTAATCTGGTATCCCGAGGTAACCAAGTGGCATCCCAGCAGCCTGGCCGCCCGCTCCGTGATATTACTGCTGACCGAGTTGTCGACTCTGGGTGGCCGCCGTCAAACCCTGGGGCCTTCGGTTCGATTTTGAACATTTGAATAAATAACCTCTATTTGGTTGAGTCTGCTGACCCATTTGTCCATCCACGCCCGCAGCCGTGCAGACGGACCCACGAGGACGCGCTGACGTGGTCTTACAGCCCTCCTTTTTTTTCCTTCTTACCGTTTGGAGTAGCGGTTCCTCGGCCATGCTGTCTGGAACCAGCCGGCCTTCAAGACCGAGAAGTAGACCTGAGCGAGTCTGCCGACGAAGTTGTCCTCGCTTGCGACGAGTTAGTGGAGCGCGGTACCCCTGGGGCCTAGACGGCCCAGGGGTAACGTGACATTGCAGTTAACTGACCAAGGCCGTAACCAACAGCGTTAACAAAAGTTACTGAAGAAGTTTGAGAAGCCAACCAAAAGCTTTGTGTCTTGGTAGGGGGAACCAGCAACAAGAGCGGTGCGGTCTTCCCTAGTTCCACCATAATTAGATTGCTAGTTACTCCGTTGCGATGCCGGGGCCGGGCCGCCGGTTCTCCGCTGCCGATGAAAGGGCCTGGCCACTTGCCACCATACGCATCATGCCATCTATCGTCCCACACACTGCTGTGCCGCCGGCAAAGATTACGGGGCTGGAGATAGTAACTGCTTATTTGAGATTATGTAACACATGCTGTCAAGGCCCCGCGTAAACATGCCAGGTTCCGCTTCGTCGGATCTAGCTATGAGAGGCTAGCAGTCGATGATGCGGATACACCCGCCCTTGATAAGCTTTGCGGCTTGCCTATCCGCCCGCTAGTCAGGTCTTCGTGGCATGCAAGGGGCCTAGCTCTGAGTGTCGGACAATTAGTGTCCAACAAGTCCGTGAGCACGCGAGATGGCGAAGCACCAAGCCAAGGTAATACACGCGCTGTGAGGAGACTCTATTGTGGATCCCAAATTATCCACCTTCCTGGCCTGGCTAACCGAAGTCCCATTCCCCTGTTAGTCGGCAACCGAAGCCCGCGATGAATAGCGAGCTTCCATGGCACATGGAGTTTACAGTGAAATATTACGCTTCTATTTGCACGCTAATTGAGGCTCATCTCAATAACTACCACCGTCTTGTGAGGAATCTTCTAGCCCCCCGCCCGTGGCTGAATCGTCCAGATCATCATCATACGCATAACGATCGCTAGTTAACAACCGGAATCGTGCCTTCATCTTGTGGAGGGACGAAGGCAAGGCTGGATCCTCGGGTAGAATGCCTATGTCCACCCCGACCTCGTAGAGCTGCTCCACCCGTGTGATCATGCATTCGGCGTTCGAGATGACGCGGCCGGACGGCCTACGTCGGGGCTGAGAGTAGGCTGGCGTGTAGCTGTCGGCGCTGGGCGAGTGGTCGATGGCGGTGGAGGGTGGTATGGAAGGTGGCTCTCTGCGTCGTGTGCTTCGATTGGTGGCATGAAAAGACAGAGGCTGTTGCGGATATTCCAAGCTCTTATCGGCCCCGATACCTGGATAGCTATCAAGCGGTGCAATCGGTATAGAAGGAAGGCTGTTGGTTGTATTTGAGCTTGGTCGAGCGCTCTCTGATGGCGGGCGATGCAATTCGTCCCTGAGTTCAAGTTCTTGGAAAACGTTGCCGCGCATAAGTGGATTGTGCGCACCGTATTGGCTGTAGGCTCTGTCGTCGGTGGTCTCGAAAATGGTGTTGCTGCTGTTGTTGTTGTGGTTTTGTAGTGACGCCTCCGATGGCGAGAGTGATGGCCAGACGGGGAAAGCTGCCGCATTTGCCCTTGAATTCGAACCACTTCCTCGTTGGGCGTGTTTCTGTCCTGTGTCTGCGTTTAGCGATGAAATGGTGGAAATGGTAGCTCCAGAGACGCCATACTGAATCGACGCTGAGAGTCTCTGTTCTGACGTCGCCTTTTCTCCAGCGCAGTTTCTTCCATCTCTCACAAAATAGAGCTTATTCGCTGTGTCTTGGATTGAGTTGTCTTCGCGCTTGGGACAGAACACTCCATTCTTGCCAAACAGATGCCTCTTGTATGACTTCTTCCACTCTACCCGGCCCTCGTCTATGGGGTAAGGGAACGAGGATTCCAAGGGCACGCCCCACGTCGCTGCCTGGGAGCAGAAACCCACCGCAGCTTGATCCGGAATCATATCCGGCGGCACAGTTGAGATGACCCTAGCTTCGCAGGATTTCAGTGCAACCAACAACGCACATAATGGCTTGATTACAACTACCGATTAGTGAAACCAACAGGACGAATCTTAGAGCAGTGTTGGTCGTTCTCTGCGAGCATGCTTGAAGAATGCAGGGGTGGCTGCAAAAGTGTGGATTGCGCCGAAGCACACGAGGGCCTTTTGCAAAGTGAACCGCTTCCGCGCGACGCAGCTTGAGACTTTCACACTCCCTGTACAGCGTTGGTGTCGTGCTAGTGGCGCTGCACTTGAACATGAGGGTCGACGCAGAAGGAATGAACACGAGATCTGGCCCGCGTACTGTGCTCTAGTGCGGTCCAATTAGCCTACCCCTTAACAGACTACAATCCATCCCCCGAATCTATTTCCTCGCCACAAACGGCCATCAAAACGCCTGACACGGCGCTTCCAAAGTCCCTAAAGCTGACGATGCTGGCCAGCCGTTGTGCTCGGCGGTCCCCGCCGCTTCCAAAATCGCCGTGTTGGCCGGGGCAAGGGCGCAGCCCGTTGCCAGATAAGATCATGCAGGCAAATCTTACGCCTCGGTCAGCCGAACCAGGAATCTATTGGTGCCATAATTAGATCCAGAGTTTCTCTGCAGTTTCATGAGTCTAAGATGGAAGCAAGGTCTCAGTTGGACGTTGTTGGACAGCCTTATCTTCAAAGAATCAAAGACGAATGTCAGGCGAGATAATCACCCGCACACTCACCGTATTTGCTTGAAACAATTTGAATCGTATTATTCGCCGCTTGCTTCGATTCACCCAGGCTGTTCCGGTTTTCCACAACCTAATAGAAGTGAAATGGTGCGGTCTATTGCATCATCAATCACCGAGTAAAATGTGGATGAAAGGATTTCGGTGACAGATACAAAATTACTTCACACAACTTAGTCAAGACGATCTCAATGAAGATGCCGCATACTTTATGGAAGGTTTTCTGGATTCAGTCGTTCAAGCGGGTAAGAATCGTGGCAGCCGGGACGGACGCATTGAGGTGCGGATCATATTGTTGATGATATTATCTTTTCGAGCGATGTTCGAAGACTACTGACCGAATTAAAAACATGCTGCGGAGGAGTTGTAAATAACTTCGCGATGCTAATCTCTACTTTCAAGTCTACGTCTTGGTTTCTTTATACGAAATCTCATTCTACGATGGGAGAACGAGCAAAGTCTTACTTCGGTCTTTTTTTTTTCAGCTTAGCATGTCCTTGTCAAGCTTGCATTTGAGAAAAGTGTGTCGTTTTATATGCTTATCAAAGCTGACACGTGCCTATGTGCCGATTGAGGAGTCGATATAATGCCTTCTATCTGCACTCATGCAGCGGTCGTAAGCAGTATTTCAACGTTACGATCACATCTTAGTATGAAGTGTCTTCTGAATTTCGTGCATCATAATCGCTTTCTCCCCCTAGCCTGACCATTTTCGTCCACAAACTTCCCTTCAAGTCCACCTTGATCATATTACTAATAGACTGTAGCCCTCTCCAACCAGAACTCATAGCACCTTGCGGAGAAACTCAGTTTTTCCGCTCAAAGAAAGGGGTGAAATCTGCGTCAATTTCAAAGAGAACTGCGGCTTGTTCACTCAGGATTACAACGGGCTCAATTAGTTATGTTTCAAGAGAGTCTACACTAACAGTATGGACGAGTAGATTTTCCGGACAATTTACTTCACGGGTAAAGGGCATAGATAAGGGCCTGTGCAGTGTTTCTCCAATAATTCCCGCGAAATGGGTGAACTCCCCGTAGTCTGTATCCCAGGGGAAAGCGGCTGGCACATACCTTTAAGCTCAAAAAAGAAGAAAAAAACCAGAAATAGTCGAACAGCGGTGGTGGTCTCACAATTGGCTCTCATTCACCACGCAACGGTTTATATCCCAGTTGGCTGGGTCGAAGGCGTCCTTAACAGAGCAACCGGACTGGTTGGCGCTGGAATTGCATGCAGCGCTGGCTGTTGTTTAGATACACACCTGGTGCCCATCAGAACAAGTGGAAAGCATCCCAAACGATGAATAGTTTCGGGCAATATAAGAGACACTTTCTTTCTGCAGCAATCGCCAGTGTGTCATCATGAAGTCGAAGCCTCTACGTCAGTCCAATCTGTCAGCAATAGATATTGCATTAGCTCGTTGGCCCGCCAATACTTTTATTCCTTCGTCAACAGTTACTTGGAAGTATTGACCGATGAAACTCGCTTGGGCGGCGGCTATAGCCAATTTCTTTCGCTCAACTTAAACGCAGAAATAGGCGGCTCGCAACAACATAACAACAACCTACTCAAGTCATGTTGAGAAAGTTTTGTAGAAAAGCCTGCAAGAGGGTACACAGTAGGTAAAATTGAGTAAGATAACCTTAGGTTCCTCAAGTTATCTATCGCTGATATATCGATATGCGTTGAAGTTGACCTCATATGGAAGTTAGCAACGTAGCTTACTACTCTCCGACTTGTAGATTTAAAGCAGACTGCTTAGTAGAGTGAAGGTGGTAACAGAAGCTAACATTTACTTGCAATTCTCGAAAAGGCCAACCTGTAGTACAAAAAAGTCACAATGGCCATCCTAGTGGGTTTCTGGTGGCGTGCGGTGGAACTGTTGATAGTTTAGTCTGGTCGTCACCAGCTATAAATTCATTTTACTCAACTGTCTTCTTCCCTCTTTTCTTTCTTTACCTCTCAAGGTCCCTTTTCCACTTTTGTTGTCTTTTCTTTTCCCTCTTTGCGATGTCGCTAATAACTTAGCGTGGTCCCTTGCGCTGTCTACGGCTTTTCCGCCCACCCGTTAGTGCATTTGATCAGCCTTCTCATTAGACAACACAACATGCACTAAAACAACTTTGCATACGTTGCAGCGGGATGAAGTAGGTAGTTCCCGGATTTCGGCTGATGGTGCCTGCAGCCTACCTTATCTGTTGGTCCCAACTATCGGTCTTTCTCCGCAGCCCCGGATCGCGCTAGCATGTGGGGAATATGACCGCATCAGGATAAAAAGAGCGATATCTGCCGCTGTCAGTGGGCGAAGACAGCTTGGTTATCTAGCCCTGTCTTATCACCTAGGTAATGCCGGTGTCGGACCTTCTTGTCCCTTTGTGCACCGTATGTACAACAATCGCTGAGTCTTTACGCCTCTTCCTATTAGAAAATTGTAAATAAGCGGTAGTTGACACATACTGGCTGTTGTCACGGTGACACAGCGCCATGCAATTATCATCCAGAGTAAGGCACTCGAAATCTAGGAACGGGTGCCTCAGGTGCAAAGCGAAGAAGGTGAGATTCACTAAGCAATCTTCGCGATGATCATGACTGACGTTTGCCAGACAAAATGTGACGAAAGGAAGCCGGGGTGCGCTAGGTGTGAAGAGAGAGGCTTTCAATGCCCCGGGTATGCGCTCAATGTGCGGTGGTCGCGAAGGCCCCAGGTCCGGACAGAAGAGACTGCAGGCAAGCAAAGGGAGACAGCCGGCTCACCAAAACAGCGAGGTTCATCTACTTCACCAAAGGCTCCTCCTGATACCGAGGCTCTCGACAATACTTACTCAAGCGCTGAAGGTAGCCGCCAGTTGAATTCGTGGTTTGGCTTCAGCCCACATTGGGATCACCCTGTTCCTCCGGACTTGTCAAGCCTGAGCAGCATCACGGATGCCATGCTAGGATTCCAGCGGCCGGCGTCTGCACTCGACTTATCGATAGAAACAACTTTCCTTGGATCGGCTCTGGACGCTGATAACGATCACTCGTCATCACCATCTAATCATCAAGAAACCCCAAAAGATAATCTGTTCGCGGAAGCCAGCTTTCCCTCCGAGGCACGATTAAGTGGGTTCCAAATACCACAACGCCACGGCTTGTTTGAAGATCGCAACAGAGAGATACTCAGCGTGCCTATATCAACAGCACTCATACAGCCAGATCGCGACTTGTCCACCCAGATACCCAAGGAACCTTTCAATATCCCGACGTCCCTATCTGAATACTTTTTCCGCGAAGTTATTACACTCTATTGCGCATGGGATAGCAAATCAAACGTCATGCGCAACATCATCGAGACCTCGTGGCAGTCTTCTGGTGCACTGTACCACACCATCCAAAGTATGTCGGCAGCTTGTCTATCGGAAGACTTCCCGCACCTTTTGCCAGTAGCTCGCCGCGAGCACGCGCAAGCCCTCGAACTGCTCCGCCAGGACTCTCTACCAAAACACAAGCAAGCTATGCTGCTCGCCTCTCAACTATTGGGTCACACGTCCAGCTGGCTCACTCCGCAGAACCTCGCCACAGACATGTTCAGAACAAGCTGCGATATCCTTCAAGACATCATGCTTGACACGGGCAGAGACGCTACCATCTCGTTTTTCAGCGACACTATGGACTATTGGGCAATGCTGCTGGCCTACCTAACAGACAGCCATCAGCTGGGCAATTACGATCGAAACTCTCCGTTTGGGCCGGCGGAATCCGCCAAGTCCAAGTCGGAAGAACCACATCCATATTCTGGTATCTCCCGAGACACGGTCAAAATACTCGCCGACATTGGCGTCCTGGTCTTCCAGTACCGAAAGCGAATCTCAAAAGTCAAATTTCTGACCGAAAACGACATTGATGTGTTTAGAACCGCACTAAGGGAAGCACGTAAACTCGAGCGCGTACTGTTAGCCCACCGCTCACCGGACCTATCCCAAGTCAAGGACCCGGGTGACCCGAAAACACCGCTGAGGCATTTGCAACTCATAGACGAGGCATACAGATGCACGGGACTACTGCAACTCTATCGTGTGTTCCCCGACTTACTCAACGAACGGTACGCTCCGTGGGACAAAGACTATTTACTTCGGCCACTACCATCCGACAAGACACCGACCGCTCAGGAGAGGCAGACATGGTTGACCAAGCTCGCAATGCATATCTTGGGTATTTTGAGAGAGATACCGTTTGAATCTCGGACGCGCAGCGCGCAGCCATTCATCATGGTTGCTTGCTCAAGCGAGTTAAGGAGAAATCCACAGCACTTGAAATCTGCATCTGTGGCTGCGAGCGACTTGGATGTGTTGGCAATTGACCCGGCTTCCATCGAGGTTGCCCGAGCTCGGAAGTTTGTGCTGTCGCGACTGGCTGCTTACACGCACATACTACCTCTGAGGAAGAGTCGAGTGATATCTGAGTTGATTGATCAGATCTGGTCGGCGTTGGACAGTGGAAGTACTGATGTTTACTGGTTGGACGTCGCTCATGAGAAGAACTTGGGAACAATGATGGGATGATGTATCTATGATAGCAATAAAAGGCCTACAACTTCTCACTTTTAACGCCACTTGGTTTTGCAATCTGGGCAAACTTGAGCAACGTCTTGTCGCTGGTCAGACCCTTCTGCAGCCGCTCCTCAGTTACCATGTAAGCCTGCGGGAACCAGTCGCTGACATCCTCCCCAAACATCATCTTGACCAAAGCCTCGCCCGTCAGCCAGCATTTGTCCATGCCGTACCCATTGAACCCACAAGCCATCCACTGCTCATCGTCACCTGGTGTCTCTAGAAGGGGCTGAGGGATCCGGCCAACAATTGGCAGGCCGTCTGCTGTGTGTCCCTGAATGCCGGACCAGATGGCCTCTATCTCTGATGTCGTTTCCGAGCCCCAGCCTTCGAGGAAGAATTTGGGAAGAACAGTAGATAAGGCTTTCTTTGCCTCTGCAGGAACGTAAGTATCATCAGAGGTCAAAATATCCTTCATATATGCTGTCTCATTCCCAATCCAGATTCTCCCGGTCAAGGCGTTCTGTTGAAGGTAGTACAGCCCGGTGTCGTAGAAGCCGTTTCCCGCATCCAAGGAAGCTTTGTGCGATAAGCTCCAGGATCTGGAGGCTCCTAAGTTCTTCAGAGCAGGGCCAGGCTTTTGAACAGACATCGTCCCACGAAATGGGTATACACGACCTGCCAGCTTTGGTAGAAGATGTGAAGCATACGCATTGGTGCAGTGGATCACTTTCTTAGCTCGCATTGTTCCTCGTGGGGTGGTGATTAGATAGGGATGCTCCGAGTCGCTTGAGGGAGAATACTTGACACCCAAAGCCGGCGTGTTTGCCTCAATCGCAAGACGCCCAGAGTACTTTTTGAGCAGGCGATCATACACACCGGTAAGAAGTCTGTAGGGCCAAATGGCGCCAGCATCGTGTTCAACCGCCCCTGAAGCATCTTTGATATTCCATCTCTGCATGATGTCAGCTGAAGTGTGATTATTGACGTAAGTTTCAACCCTGGAACCTACTTCAGGAACATCGTCTTTTTGAATAATACGGTGATAACTTTGATGTTCGGGGACAGCCTGCTGGAAGTCTAGAACCGACTGCTTCGCCGCCTTCCAGGTCTCTTCGTCTCCGACGGCCATGACCTTGAGCACATCGCGAATCTGACAGGCTTCCTGTAGCTCTTGGTCCATCTCTTTCACCATCTCCATCAGCCGCTCGATATTGAGAATACTGAACCGAGTGATTTGCTTTGCTGCCTCAACACCATGCTGCCTGGCCAGTGGGCCGAAGGTATGCCCAGAGGCTGTTACCAAGTGCCCTCCATTACGACCGGTTGCTCCGCTGACAAGAGTCCTCGCTTCCAAGATGGTGACATGAGAGTTGCCGGCAGCCTGGTGCTCAAGAAGTGTCTTGGTAACGCTGCATCCTGTGATACCAGAACCGATCACAGCAAAATCTGTTTGCTTGGGAAAGGTGGGCGACTGGATTGACCCTATTGGGTGCTCGGGAACCTGCCATGCTGAAACCGTCGGGTTTGTCTTAGGCAAGCCTGGGTCTTGCGTGATGGCCTTGGATACGTTCAAGAGAAACCTCGACATAACAGGGTCTGCGATAAGCGGTTAGCTGTGTTCTCGGGAAAGATTGATTGCATACTTAGATAGGGAGCAAGCTCATCTTGCAGACGATCAGCGCTGTCATTGGTGCCGTTCCCGCCCATTGTGGCTTTGACTCGTTTGCCTACAGAACACCTGGTCAAGAAACCATCGATAGGAGCTCATTAATACAGCCGGATAAAAGATGCCGTGGGAGGTTCAGAAATGCTACCTCTTGAACCCAACCTCCCAACGGTGCGGGGGACCGCCCGATGGCCATCCGGGGTGTGGGGCCCGCGCCGGTAGCGGCGCCGCTCTCCCTTTCCCGATGCGGAAGGTATGTGCGAGAATGCGAACTGATAGCGGCCGATATGTTATCCTCGGCTTTGTTGTGTACGGTCCGCATTCCAGATGCCTCCCCCACGACATCGTTATCTAAACCTCAGATAATGTTCTTAACGTTGCGAATCCCTTGGTTGATTGACAGATAACCCCGCTCTGAGACTTCAGGCCCACGGCTGTAGCTGCGTGACTCTCAACCTTGCGGTAAATAGTATCTAGCTGCATGCATATAACTCCCGGAACCCCACCTCGGCTTCCAAGACATTCCCACAACTAATCACTACTAAAGGTCCTAAGTTGATCACGACTACTACTCCCCAGCATCATCCCTCGTCCCGGCGTGTGATTTTGCAACCATGGACAATCAAGCATCACTTGCACGCACTTCCTCAACGGGAACCCACAACAAAGTCTCCGTCATGCCCGAAAAGACCGATCACGAAGCCGTCGAGCGCGGCTCCATCACGAATGGCGCTGTCACCGTGCAGACAATGAAGCCATTCACAACTCTCTCCGCCCTCGGTATTGGCTACGGCACCACGAACACTGCCATCGGGCTCTTGTTGGTTCTCGGCAGCACCCTCCCCATGGGGGGCTCTCCACTATTCTTCTGGGGCTTCCTAGTGATGGCCCTCGTCGGCTTAGCAACAGCAACAACACTCGCCGAGCTCGCCTCCGCCATGCCTCACCCCGGGGGCCAGTACATCTGGGTCCACCGCCTCGCACCGCCCAAGTACAAGAGATTTCTATCGTACATCACAGCAGTCATCAGCTGGCTCGCCGCAGTAGCTACGGGCTCTTCTGCCTGCCTCTCCGTCCCTGTCGGCATCTGCGGCATCATCACACTCCTCGACCCGACCTTTGAGTACAAGAGGTGGATGGGCTTCCTCGGCTTCCAGCTCCTCAACATCGTCACGCTCTTTGGCGCGAGCTTCGAACAAGCACTCCCCAAAATCTCAAAGATCATGCTGCTCTTCAGCTGCACCACTATTGCCGTAATCTTCATCACCCTGTTCGCGATGTCGAAGGAGCACGTCTCCGCCAAGGACTTCTTCGTCACGCAGATCAACGTCTCGGGGTGGCAGAACGGCATCGCGTTCATCATCGGCATGAACGGCGCGAACTGGAGCTTCTCCTGCCTTGACGTCACCACCCATCTGGCCGAGGAGATGCCCCGCCCCATCACCGATATCCCGAAAGCGCTGATGTGGACAATCGTCGTCGGCCTGGTTTCGGGACTGTTGGTCGTCATGTCGGTGCTAATCAACGTGCCTTACCTCGACGGGGCCGACGACAACTCAGCGCTTGCCCTCTTCTACCGTATTACGGGCAGCCAGGCCGCCGCGGTCGGCCTCTGGGTGCCGGTAATGATCACCACCATTGGCGCCATGTGGTCCATCCAGACATGGCAGTCCCGCCTTGCCTGGACGATCAGCCGCGAGGCCGGCTTCCCGCTGCATCGTCACCTCAGCAAGATTGCGCCCTCGCCGCTGCATACCCCACTCTGGTCGTTGGTGTTCTCAGCGTCTGGCACGGCCATCTTTGGCTGTCTCTATCTCGCTTCAGACCTCGCCTTCAACTCGCTCATCTCCACCGGCCTTCTGCTTCAATACATCAGTTACAGCATTCCCGTGGTTCTTGCTCTGATGCAAGGCCGCTCCAGATTCAAGCATGGTCCGTTCTGGTATCCTAAGCTCGGTCTCCTGGCGAACGTTATCATGCTCGCGTGGTCGGTAGTAGCACTCATCTTTTACTGTTTCCCGTATTACCTCCCCGCCTTAGCAGACGAAATGAACTACGCCTCCCCTGTTCTGGTTGCTCTGGGAATCATCATCTTGGGCCTCTGGTTCGGCTACGCAAAGAGAAATTACGAAGTCAAGGAGTTTCTCGAGCACTAGAAGATAATTAGCCCGCCGCTTGATTACTGTTTTCTGTCTCATCAATACGTTACCTACTAAACGCATCAAAGTGACTGAGCTTACCATTCCTTTCGATGAGTCAGGTGGCGATGTGCAGCGACTGACTCTTTTGACTTCCGCCTTACTCTGTGTGAACTTTCAGACGACACACGTTCATCTCAGTTGTCGGGTCGCAGCGGACGAAGAGATGTGATAGGTGGTAAAGTAAAAGGCCGCTCTCGACTTGCTTGACGGCGTGAAACTCGCGCTTGCCGCGTTCCATGACTAGCAAGCCGACCGTTCTCGACCTGGAAACCCTGGTTGCGGCTCGCCGCGTGTGTCTGCTCTCTCAAAACCTTATGTTTACCCCTCAAGGCATCTCCTTGTCCGTCGATCAAGATGCCGCTGTCCCAGTTTCATGGCCCTCCTCGCTAACTCTGTTGAAGTCGAACGGTCCGAAGTTCTGGAGCGAGGCAATAGAATTACAGTTCCCGGTTCCCTTCCTCAGAACGGACATGTTCGCCGTTCCCGCCAGACGCGACAGCCTTTTTGCTTTTATTCTCATCTTGTGTCGGAGAGGGTGTGAAGCAAGCCCGTTACGAACTATCCTCTCGATTGGCGGCGGCGGGAGCGCCGGGCCAATGAGACGCGGACGCGCACACTTCAGCCTCAGTGCGAGGCCTCCGAACTCTTGTGATGGTTTCCTGTGTCCGACTCACATGCCGCGCGTCGCAGCGACAACTTTCGATTTTGCCGGTGATGAGTCTGACTGTGTTAGTTGGGAGGGAATCTTTGCCGAAATGAGCCGCACTTCACTTTTCAATGTGTCCCGGCAACTAGAATAGAGTTATTTGAATTGATGTAATGTAATCCTTACGAATACGTTAGTCGGAATCCGCACAACCGAGTTGCTCCATCGCAGTTCGGGCACAGGCGGAGCCGCCAGCCCGTGCTCTTGAGGCACCGGTGCAGTGGTAGCAGGAGCTGCGGCCAACATTCTTCTCAACTCAATTAGGCTGCCCTTCATGGGAAGCACACAAGAGCTAGACAACGTATTTCTGTGAGGCCCGAGATACATACGGCCTGTTGTGGTAGGCGAAGGGCCGCGACGTGTTGGCGTGAAGATCACCAACGGGATGAAGATCATAGTACGAGATATATCATATGAGAATCTTCGAACATCACTTGTAGACTCGAGCGTCATTGATAGGTGTGATATTTTATATTTCTATTTAATTTCTTGTTGAATACCACCGGCGTCCCGTGAACCTCTTAAAAGTTCACACCGGCCGCCGCAGCCTGCTGCTGCTTAAACGTCCTTGTCACTCTCGGATCCCACTTCATCTTCTGCTGCCTCTCAATCTCCTGCTGCCGCTCAATCTCCAGGTCGTCAATCTCGGCAAAGTTCCTCCTCTTGTGGAACGGCCACTTGCTCTTGCGGTACAGCATGCCGATGATGAGCCCGAAGATGAGCACGCCGCCCACGGAGCCGAGCGCGATGGGCAGCGCGGGCATCAGCTTCGCGCCGCCGTTGCCGCCGGACTGCTGCGCCTGGCTCGGCGCCGCGATCGTACTGGGCGCCGGCGTCGGTGTTGGCGTGGGCGTCAGCAACGGTGTGGTCTCTGCTGGTGGAGGAGGGATGAAGGAGGGCACCGGCGAGGGCGTGAGGACCTCCGGGGTGGAGATGGGTACCACGGGCGGCTCCGAGGGTGCGAGTGAGGGGGGAATGGATGTTGGTGATGGGAGCGGTGGTACAACTGAGAGCGACGGCGTTGTGGACGAGGACGGGATGGTTGTTGTTGAGATGATGAAGGTGGTGGGAGGGCGCACTGTGGGCGTTTGTGATGTGGATGATGAGGGCGTCGGTGTCCTTGATGGGGGCGACGGCGTGCTCTTTGGTGGTGCTGATGATGTCGTTGCAGGCGGCGCTGAAGCAGGAGGCGGTGGTGGTGGAGGTGGTGGTGGTCTTGTGGCTGGCGGCGCCGATGACTCTGGTGCAGATGTCTGCGCCTTCGTCGCCTGGCTCACTGATGAGTTGGGAGCGCCCGTTTGTCCTGCTCCTCCGTCTCCGAGAATAGGCCCCAGGACGGGCACGTCTGTCGAGACGCCGAGGGCGCCTCCGAGTTTGGGAAGAAGGCCGGCCATGATGTGTAGTGATTACTCTGTCGTAGAACTGGTATATGTGGTACTGTAGTAGGTTGCCCTTTGGGTATGTTGTCTGCCGTTTCGTCGTAGGATTATCTCATGTAGTAGTAGTCGTTGTTGTCGAACCCAGTCCCTTCGAGTAAATGTCGAGAGCCGATTAGAAAGACGCTTCCCTCTCTCTGTATGGCTTCGTGGCCAGTTCAGATGGATCAGAGTTGGTCGACAGGTCTGTGTCGCGCGGGCGGAGGAGGGCAGACCGGCCGGTGGTAATAGTGTTGTTGTATGTGTACGTGTAGTAGGGCGGGAGAAGGTAATATGGAATGGTCGTGTGCGATGTAAGTCGATCCAGCGGCTCAACAATCGTCGCCAAGCCACAGAGCTGTCAACGTAAAAACGTATTCAAACAACACAAATTAAACAATCAATAAATCTCATACAATGTCAGTCCCAAAATAAAAAGTTGCGCTTCCCGTCCCAGAAATAAAAAGTCGAGAGGAAGGGCCTTAAAACCGACCCGGCCGCCGCGCGCCATCCGCCCTTTAAACAATCCCACGGTCCCCTCCCTCCATGTCTTGGGTTTTGCGTGTGTCCCCTCTTTTTTTTTTTTTTTTTTTTTTAAAAAAAAAAAACAAAAAAAACAAAAAAAAAAAAAAAAAAAAAAAAAAATTTTAAACATAACAACTTTAAATTTATATTAATATAAAAAAAATTAAAAAATGTAAAAAAAAAAAAAAAAAAAAATTAGGGAA
>JAQIUS010000607.1:0-23260 GCA_028639655.1 Colletotrichum sp. SAR 10_66
ATTATTATTATTATTTATATTATTATTAGTTATAGTATTATATATATAATAATTATTATTATTAATAGGAAATTAGAAGAAATATAAGTTATTCTTCTTTACCCCCATAATAATAATACAATCTTTATTAATATCATATAAAATAGGTTATTTCTATATAATAGAAGTAATACCTAATAAATCTAACTTAGATTAACTAAGTAAATTAATACCTAGTTTAGATATATAATAAACGTTTTTTAATATTATATTATTATTATTAAGGTATATTAATAAATTACCCTTTATAGTAGAAGTAAGAGTTTTTACTTCTCTCTATTTTATTATTTTATTTATTTTTATAAGGTTTTTTATAAAGTTATAATTATTAACTATATAAATAGTAGCTATAGTATTAATATAAAAATTAACTGTTTTTTTATTCTTATTAATATAACTCCTTACTTTTCCTTTTTCTTTAATAAAAGATTAGTTAATTAAATAACTTAAAGAAGGATTATTAGTATTTTTATTTATATTATTAGGAGTTATATAATATATATTTTTAAATAGAATATCTCCTTCTTCTTTATTAGAGGATAAATCTATTAAATCTATAGGATTTTTAGGATTATTAAGAGATATATAGGGGGTAATATTATCTAAAGTAGTTATATTAACTACTTCTTTTTCCTTATCCTTAGTATTATTAGTACTAATAGAAAGTTTTTTCTACTAACTAAGTACTTTTTCAGGATATAGAAAAGTATAGTTTTCTTTAGTATAATTTATTTTCTTATAATTTTTATAATATAAACCTTTCTATTTTTTTTAAAGTTTTTTACTTATTTTATTTTTATTTTTATTATTATTATTTTTTTAGTTTTTATTTTGTTTTTTATTTTTCTTATTACCTTTAGTAGTAATATTATTAACTACTTCTTTACCTCCTTTTCTCTTATACTTATCTATAAAACTAGTATATAAAGAGTCTAAGTTATAAGTAGTAAGGTTAATCCTAAGAGATTAAGTTATAGAAGTTATAAAAACCTTATAAGTCTTATTTAAACTATTAAGTATATAAGCTATAACTACTTAATTAAGTAGTTTAAGCTAATTATAAGATAAGTTATTTATAAGTTCTTTTATTTTATTTATATAATCTTCTATAAATTTAAAGTTATCTAAAGAAGTATTAAAAAACTCTTTATAAGTTAAAAACTTATTTATAAAACCTATAGGTTTATATAGGGTTTTTAAATACTTCTAAGCTATATAGGTATCAGAATTATCTTTTATAACCTTAAAGAGCTTATTATTATAGAATAACTATATATAACTTAAAGCTTTATAGTTTTTATCTTTATTAGTAGAAGAAATAAGCTTAATAAGGTCTATAGTAATATCTTTACTATATAGTAGGGCCTTAATACATATAGCTTATACTTTATAGTTCTTAAAGCCTATAAGCTTTAGGAACTAAACCTTAGGATTAGTTATTATTATTTTAATAAATTATAGCATATAGTTATAAGCTTTATATAAGATAAATAATAGTGAAGTTATATAACCTAAAAGCTATTATATATATAGTATAATAGTTCTTAGAGTAATATTATAAGAGTTAAAAACCTAGAAAGTTAGGGTTTAACTTAGAAAAAAGAGTAATTTTTTCCTTCTCTTTAATTAATATCTTCTTTAGCTAGACTTCTATCTAACTAAAGAGATATATATCCTATATAGTAAATTAGTTAAGAGGAAGTCTATTATGCTATAAGTATAGGTTTAAACTAGATTAGGAGTAGATTAGAGGATAGTTTAAAGAGATAATCTAAAGGATATAGATTAAATAAAGTAGTAGTAAGAAACTATTTACTTAAAGAAGGATTAATAGAAGTATAATTAATTTATATAAGATTAGATATATAGATTTATAAAAAGTATATTTTATAGAACTAAACTATTAGTCTAGCTAGTATATTAGCTTCTATAAAAGTAGTATAGATAGAAAAGTGTTTAAAAGATTGATTTTTAGTATATATAACCCTTAAGTAGAGGTAGGGCTTTATAAGAGAGTAGGGGAGAAGTAAAGAAGTAGAAGGAATAGAAGTTATCTCTAAGCTAGGCTTATAACCTATTAATATAGGTATAAGTATATTTAGAAGTGTAATATATACGCCTATATAGTATAGGGTTATAGATAGGGTTAAGTTATAATAAAAAGTGATAATCTAAAGTATTTATAGGTATTTAATTATATAGATAATAATAAGGGAAGAGATATATTATAATAATTCCTATTAATATAGTTTATAAGTTATTCCCTAAAGTAAGGAAAAATAAGGGGAAAGATAACCTAAAACATAACCTACTAAACTACTAATTATATAAAGTACTTATATAACTATACGTATTATATAATTAATATTATAGTTATAGATTATAATAAATAGAGTATTTTTATATAAGGTTTTATACTTTAAAGTCTATTAGTTTATTTTATATAGAATATTTAAGTAAGTAAGTATTATTATAAGTATTATTATTATTATATAAGATGTTATATATTAACAGTCTTTATAATTATTTTTAGTTATAATATTAAAGAAAATATTATTAATAAACTATTTAAATTTATTTCTATTTTTTTTTATTTAGATAGGGTAATACTTTACTCCTATTTAGTTATTAATTATTCTTATAATTAGTATTCTAATTAATATAGGTTTAGATATAATAAGTTAATTTTATTAAGGATAGTTAATAAATAGAAGAAAATTTATATTCTTTTTTTTATATAATCTTATATAGTAAGTTATTTATAAACTATTAAGGTTATTAATAATACTTTTATAAACTTAAATTAAAGTTTTCTTAGTTATTATAAATAGTATTATAATAATTAGTAAGTATCTATTAAAGTATAAATAGAATTTTCATAGTGTAGCGTAAACCTCTACAAATTGGATGTAGCTAGGCTCAAAAGGTGGAAGGTAATGAAAGGGCCGTTGCGCTTGCAACGACTGTTTGGGGCATTTCGTTTCTTTTGCCTGCTTCTTGGGGTTTTCTTTCCTTTCTGTCTTCTTGATTGCCCCTCCTCGAGGCTTGTGCTCCTGATGTCGTAATGTACCTGGACGGCGGCCAACGGACTGGTCTTTGGCGGCATAGCTGCAGGCCTAGCTGAAGCAAGATCGAAGCTTACCTAGGAAAGCCAGTGAGGCCATCCATCAAGCGAGCCGTGTGGCGGTTACAGCCAACCTAACGGAATGTGGCGCCCGGACTAGCAAAGAAGTTGAAGTTGCAGAAGGGGTTGCAGATGATTGAGGGCGTTTGGGGGACGGGATGCTCAATAATAGCAGCCAACGGGAGAGGCCTCAATTCGCCGTGTCACTTCCTCAATCCTCTAAAGGCTGGTGGTCCATGGCTGATCCCGAGCTGCAGTGCGCGCAGGCTGACTGTTAAAGACGACGGGAGCAAACAAAGCATGCTGCATGGCGATTGTGGACCAAGTCATAGGGCGAAAAGTATCAGACGACGAGAGGTGCGGGCGGGCTGATTGACACGACACGCTACGGTTGAAACCAAGTCGTTTCTGGTTTCCGTAGCTCGGGCTCTGGCTGTCACGTCAGGTGGTATCGAGGTTTGCGGGCCTGGGGTAAGTACAGTACTGTACTCTGTAGGCGTCAGGCAGTTTGTTCGGGTCTCGGGGGGTTTTGCTGTCGAGACGGCTGTGGCTCGATCTTTGTTGAACAAGCGTTTCCATTATCCTCAAGACAGATGAAGGTGGTGATTCCTCAGTGTTCTCCAAATGGTGTTAGTCTAGCCCTTTGATCAGCGGCCAAGCTTCCACCGACCCCAACAGCCTGCAGCAGGGCTCGCCCAGCACCCTGCAGTTCGTGCAGCCGCAGCTAACACTAGAACCACAGTCAGTCTACGAATAGGTACGTAGTGTTCGCGATGCGGAGGAACGGGTTAGGGTAAGGACAGGTAGTTAGGTAGGTGCAGTGTAGCCTTCTGGCGGTGAACGAACGCCTTGCCCCTGAGCGAATGACTTGACTTGACTTGACTTGTGCTGACTTGGGTGGCACCATCACGCTGTGTCGGGCTGATTGTCATCAATCGAGCAAACGTCTCACGCAAAGAAGTCTGAAGTCTAATAAAGCGTGAAGTCTGCAAATCTGAAGGCGCCGTCTGGAGAGGACGGACAAGACGAGACGAGGGGAGAAGGCTTGGTTGGCACTTTGAGCAAGGCACTTGGAGCGAGGTACGTACTCGGCCACCTCATCTAAATGAAAATACGACTTGGAGTCCCGAAATCCCCACTGAGCTACGTTTCAGCTAAACGGCCCCCCGCTACAGCGCCACCGGGAGTCGGACAGCTTCGAAGTTCGGGCATATCCTCATCAGTCAGACAGCACGTAATACGCAGTATTCGTAGACTTCGCACCCTGAAGCTACTCGTCACGATCCATGTGGTCGATCCTGCGGCCCTCGACTGCCGCCCAACTTATGGAACAATAAGATCGTCGACGGCGACTGCAGTTTGCATCTTATTTGCACCCAGCGCTACTGCTACTGTACTCTGTACCTACTGTACCTATTGAGCCGTGCCGCCTTTGGTGGATTGCGCCAGTAACGGTCGTCATGATATCTTAAGGTACACATGCTCACAGATGATGTCTTCAAGTTTCAATCCATTGATTTCTCGTCTGACCTGGTCGAGCCCAATCTCGGGCCATCGGGCTGCCAGGTGGGTCGCAACTCCATCCCGCTCATCGTCTTTCTGGACGGGACTTCCTGGCTCGCATTCAACTTTCAAGGCCCAAGAACGGCCTCGCTATCAACAGCCCTGCAGCTTACCATTGCGACTCCGTCAGCGCCTCAGGCTGGCAACTCTGCGAACTCTTACCCAGATCAGCAAGATTCCATCCTGCAGGTCTTGCTTGCCTGCTACGTTCTGCTGTTGCTTTGTCGGTTCCATCCTCGTTTGTCTTCAACTATTGAACCTGCCAACCGCCGACGGCAAAGACAGGGACGACAACGACGACGACAATAACAACAACAACAACAACAACGCTCATCGTGCGGGTGGACATAGTCGGGATACCGCTGCTCGATTTCGGGCCCTCTCTTCCCGACTACGGCAGGATCCTGGACCTGCTCCTTTCAGTCGTACTGACGCAACATGAATCCTGTACATATTACACCGCATTCGTACCGCCAGATGGCTTGTTGACGCCCTCCAGGTCCTGCGCCGGCTGCAAAAGTGAGGGCGTCACGGCGTTCACGGCAACGCCCTACGAGTACATACTCACGCCGTTCTGGGCATGCTTGCGATAGCACGGCTACCTCACGGTTAACAACACACAGACTTGAAGCTTGCTACTCAGCTTAATTATCGGACGACGTTGATCACCGCCAAATTCTGCACTCTGCTCCGGTACTTCGGGTTTTTGAAACCCAAATGCCTCCTGGACCTGACGCTCTAATCATAACCTTCCTTTTCTGGCCTTGGGGGGGGCCCTGGGAGAGCCTGGGAAACGCTGTTCAACATGAATTGAACAGATTCGCTCCTGAGCCCTCTGCCATTCCCTGAATCCCTACAAGCGGCACAGCAAGCGAGGCAGAGAGTCCACGTCGGTTGGAACTCGGAGAATCTAGTATGAGCACCACCGTGCCACGTCAAACTTGACCGACAGCTCAGATGTGCCTCGCCAAGCAGCTCCCGTTTAATGCCGTCGCATGGCGCGGCACAAGAGGAACCCGCGCGCCGTTTGGGTCTGTGTTTGCTGCTAATCACGATGGCAGCGACAGACAGACAGACTTGAGCGCGATCTCCCGACGACTTGAACAAGAGCGCAGTGCACGGCAGGCGGCTGGAGCTAAGTGTCGAACGGGGAATTAAAGCCCACTGATGCGCTCGCTAAAGAAGCCCTGTCCGGTAAAGCTGTTGGCTGGCAAGAATTGAGGGTAAGGTTGTTAGATCCCAATGCTACGCTGTCAACGTCTCCCCAACTGGTTGACTGCAACCTTCCAATTTGGACTATCGATTCCGGGACCGTTTCCACCGTTCAAGTCAACTTTGACAAACCCACAAACGCAGGCCAAGTCGTTCGATGTTGGATGCTCGCCATCTCCAAATACCAGCATCTGGACATTGGCAGGCTTTGGGTATCTTACGGACCCGCCGGATATTCCCCCCTATTCTCGACGGTCAACCAACTCGCCCACATCCAACGTGATTGGGACGCTGCGGAAGACCACGTAATCCTTGGTGTCGCGCATACACACGTGTGTTCTCCTTGCGAACTCACAGCCTTCACCATGCCACGGCAGCTCCCTGTCTTCTCAATCGCCTTTCCCGGGCAATCAGGTTGCTGATCAAATTCGTCCCCATGAACTGCCTCGCGCCATCCATCATCGCATTAACATGGCATGCTGACAGCACACACACACACACACACACACCTACATGCCTCTTCCCATCCATCCATTCCCACTGGACGGATATAATGGAACGTGGCAAACGCCAGATCAATGATACTAGGATGGGCCTCGCAGTAACGGGACCCAGAGGAAAGGATAGTGCCCATGCGCAAGGTGGCATTCCAAGCACTCGGAACTCATCACGGATAATAAGTAGCAGAGCGAGCATCTTCGCTTACAGCGCAGGGTCGGACTGCGAGCTGAGGACCCGATAGCCGCAATCAGTGACGGCCGTCGTGTACGCGGCCGCCCTCCCGAACACGACTTCAGATTCAGGTCAGCAGGCGATGCCGCCGTCCGCCCGCCCCGGCCGACATGCCGTGATTATTCTCCGATGCGCAGCCAGATGCACACAGGCTTCCAACTGCCGTGCTGGTTCACGTGTTTCTTCTGCCAGTTGTTATATCCGTAGATGTTGTTACACGGAGGAGCCTCTGCTCAACCCAGGTCCATGAACATCTGTTGTGATAGCCCAGCTATGAAACGTAGCCCCGTAGCCGTAGTCGTTGCACCTTGTTCCCTCTTCAACTTTCTTTTCTGCAGACACGTTCCCGTCAGGTTTGCTTCGCCGGCCACGGGTAATACACAATGTAGAAAGACTCGTTTCAGCTCCCATTGGCATGGCCCTGGTTCCTCACATCGCGTAGCCCCACAGCCCTGGACATCATCCCATCATGCCTCGTCCTCTCCCCCCATCCCATGATCCGGGGAAGCCCGCGGCCGCCTAGCAACATCCATGCATCGCCAGCATGCTGCCTCCTTACTCTCGCAGCCTCAGTAATCAACCATCAACCCACATATAGAGTTTCTTACAGAAATCATCCGTCAAACTAGTTTGGTAGCTACCATTCCTAGTAGGGCCTTGTCAACTTGATGCAGACCGCCCCGGGCTCCTTCCGCTACGGTGTTTGTCAATTGGTTTTCCACCCCTTCTGACAACGAACTTGTCTTCGACCCATCACATCGCAAGATGGCAAAGAGATTCAGGATGTACCAGGTAGATCCGCCTAGTCCTCCATATCCCCGCCACACATCTCCGTCGATACCAGAAATATCATCACAAGTCCGATTGATAGCCAGGGGCGGAGAGGGAGGGATGGGAGAGAGGGACGCTTAGGCTCTTCATCAAAGGGCGTCTGGCACACACGATGCGCCACGCGCCGGCTAATCCGTCCGGTCAAATCAGGACCCTCAATCAGCCGCGGCTGCGCCAGCGTGGCTGTCTCGATCTGGCTGACCCCCTTCTCGTCCTAATGAAAGGCAGGGTGACATGGTTTTCCAGAAATAAATTTGTGCCCGTCAGCGAGCTTCCGACGCAGACCACATGTCGTTCATCCTCCGCTTGCGCTCGGCAGGATCATCAACCTCCTTCTTCGCGCGGGCGCTCCGAGACACAAAAGCTCGGTGCTGAGTAGGCGCCAGACCAAACGCTGATTTCCCCTTTCCTTCTCATTGAGGAGTAGTTGTCAAATGTGTGCATTCATGTAGCAAACCCCTGCAAATGATGAGGGTAGATAGAAAGGTGATATCTAGCTTGTTCGCCAGGCCCGAGGCGAGATATCGGGACCGGTGTTCGTGTCACGAACCAGGTTCGGGCTGTTCTGTCAGGCCAACTTGCAACAGTCAGCACCACGTTTCGCCAAAGGCCATGGGGCGGTAGAAGTACGATGAAGAGAATAGATGTTAGTACAGCGCTCAGCTAGCTATGCCGGCTATTAAAACAGCAATACAAGAAAGAAAGGCTTCTCAGATGTACTCAACCCAGACCTGCCGCCCAAATAGCTAGCTCCCCTCCATACCAACGACCGCGCAAGAACTCCGTTTGCTTTTTATACCGTGTCCCGCACTTCTCTTCCGACGCCAAAGCCCGTTTATCGCCAAAATACCATGATGTATGTTGAGTTGATCTAAGCCGCAACGCTGCTCTCTCGCTGTCGCTTGGCAATATAGTATGTGATGAGGTTCTTGGGATCGTCCTTGGCGCCCTTGATGAGCTCCCAGAAAGCCCCGTCCCCTATACGCGAGTGAAGCGCCACGCACAACTGCACGGCACCCATGCGCACGCCCGAGTCCGTGGATTCGAGGCACCGCCCGGCAAGGCCGGCAAGCTGAGCCAGTTCACTCTCCGAAGGCACGAAGCCGGTGCGCTTGTCGAGCAGCTCCTTGAGCACGTGCAGACCCGTCGCGAGACAACGGCTGCCCTCAACGGAATTATCCTCCTTGCCCTGTAGCTGTTTCGTCATCACGACGACGATCTCGTGCGGATCGCCTAGGGCAACAAGCTCCTCGGAGAGAAGCTCAAGGCCGCTGACGATGCGAGCCCGCGAGTCGTAGGCGCTGCGAGTCTCCACAAGCGACTCAAGCCCCCGCGAAACATGCGGCTGGAAGTTGTCTCGTTCCTTCTTGAGCAGAAGCTTGATCGTCGCTAGGATTTGCGCCTTGACATCTTGAACCTTCTCCGGCGCGAGAGTAGCGAGCGGGGACTCGAGATACTCGAAAAGCCCACGAAGAAGCGCTTCAAATTTCTCATCGGTGAAAACAGCTTTACCGTCTCTGATGATGGACTGTAGCTTTCTGAAACCATGGACATCCAGAGACTTCGCCTTGACTCTGGTGACTCCGCTTTCCAATAGCTTAGAGGTCTGCCGCGCCTTATCCGGCGTCTCGGGGGCACCGTTGACCTCGCCGTTGATAGGCGCGGGTGTAGGAATTTCATTGACCGGCTTATCTTCAAGGACTGGACCGGTAGGACTGGACTTTTCCACAGGCTGATCTTCGGTGAAGGGATCTTCAAAGACCTTCAGCCCGTTGACAGGCATGGTTCCAGACTCAAGTTCCAGCTCCGGTTGAGGAGCTGGTTCTGAAGCTTGCGCAACGTTGTCAGCTGGTTCTGCCGGAGCACCAACAGGCTTATCATCAGGCTTTTCGTCAGGCTCGTCGGCAGCGGGAGGGGCAGGCGATTCTCTAGCATTCTCCGGAATGATCTCTGCAGCTGGCTGGAGTGAAGGCGTCGGAGAAACTCTAGCTTCCGGCTCTGGCGTAGGCTCTGGCGTAGGCTCTGGAACACGCTCCGCCGGCAAAGGAATCTCTACAGAAGCCGCGGCATGGTCTATTATCATCGGCTCCTCCGACTGAGCGCGCTTAGGCGGCGACGCTCTTAAGCTTGCCAGATTTGGCACGACCAGGGTGAGATCCTCGTTGTTTCCGGATGGGCTGCTAAACGGCATTGAAGTAGTGGTCTGCGATCGTTTAGTCTTTGCGGGACTAGTCCTCGGGGAAGCCCCGTGAGGAGATGAGACAGATTTTGAGAGCACCGATTTCGCAACTGGGGATGCGACACTGGATTCGCTCGCGTGAGGCGCATGTCCAGGCCGAGGCCGAGAGGGGGCTCTGCGCGGCGAGGCTTCTGTCTTCCGCTTCGGCGTCGTCCTGGATCTAAGGCTCTCTGGAGAAGGGGCCTCGTTAGAAGGTCCATCGTGAGTCCGCACGGAGTATGGCCCCGCAGTGGCCGGTCGGGCAGCCATTTCCGGCCGCTTCTTTGTGGGTCTCATGGGCCGGACAGACATGCCGCCGGACACGGTCGTCTTTGCTGGAGGTGCCGGACCCGTTGACGCTGATGCGCTGGGTGCTGCGGGCTGAGGTCGAACAGGAGAAAGATTGGCCATAGCAGACCCTGGGCGAGGTGGCAGATTTCGATTAGCCATATTCGCCTTCTTCTGCGCCATCATCGTCTCCCGTAAACTCGGTTTAGTACTGCTCATGGTGCTCTTAGACAAACCAAGACCTGGCC
The DNA here is from genome assembly GCA_028639655.1 of Colletotrichum sp. SAR 10_66. Lineage (NCBI taxonomy): Eukaryota > Fungi > Ascomycota > Sordariomycetes > Glomerellales > Glomerellaceae > Colletotrichum > Colletotrichum sp. SAR 10_66. The sequence goes on from JAQIUS010000607.1 coordinate 10,256, forward strand.
TGGCCCTTTCGGTCTCCGTCCTCTTGGGGGCATTCGGGTTGTTCGGGTCCTTATCAAGTAGTTTTTGGGCAGTCGGCTCCAATGTATCCTTGAGCCTGCGATTGTGTTAGTTGGTCCAGGAGGCACTTAACAGATCCACTTACGCCTCGGCTCTGGCAGGCCAGATCTGGGCGAACACCCAGTAGGTACCACGCATTCTCTCTCTCACTCCTGGGTTTGCATCGTTGAGGCCCCTCTTGATGGACTTTTCTACCATATCCAGGCCACCACCGTGCTCGATGTGACTCTTGTGGTGGGCCTCTTTGTTCAAAAGAGTCTTCAACCAACCCGTAGCGTATGTCCTAGGCTGGACATTCTTGTCCTGGCAAGCCATCCAGACATGCTGCATGATTCGCGAGCTGTAAGTAACTCTCGAGATGATAGTGTCGACGGTAGTGTTGGCAAGTTGGGAGCTGATCTTCTTGGTTGCGGCTGACAGCTTGATGAAGGTCTGCATAAGAAGCTCCACCAGAGGGTCCATAGCAGGGCCGAAGGTAATGGCAATATCTTGCACCAAGCTGCAACCCTCCTTTGAAAGACTGGTTCGAAGGGAGTTGACAGCTTTGATGATTCCATCTAACAAGCCCTTGAGACCCAACATGAAGACGTCAGGGTAATCTTGGGGCACGTTTCCGGCAATGAGCTTCCGCAGCTTTGTCATGCTCTCCTCGCGCTTCAGCCAATTCTGCTCCGTCTCCCTTCCTTCGAAATACAGCATCATTTCCCTGAAAATGTCGTCAAGTTCACCCTTAGTGTTGACATATGCCGGTTCCACCTCAATCGGCTTCTCGCCCGCGGGGGTCACGGGTCGCTCACTCGCCAGAGACGATACGCTGGCAGCAAGCTTTGGTCTTGCCACTGGAGCCGCTGCAGGCTCATGGGGAGTCTCGGGTCGGTCGCTACTCGGCGCAAGCGCCTTGACGATGGCTTGTTCGATCGCGGGACGAACCTTGAAGTTTTTGAGCTGTCTCTTGAGGTCTGTTTTGGCTGTACCAGGGGCGTTTCTGTCACGCAACGATTAGCGCACATTTTATGGAGGAAGTTCGTTCTGCCAGATGCCACGTACTGGAAAAGCTCGATGACGGTGGTTTTGGCGACATCGCGCACCATGCCGTCGGCGTCCTCAAGGAGCTCCATAAGAGTCGGAACGTAAGCGCGAAACTGCATGCCCTGCTCTTGGTGCATGTGCAGCAACCAGTGCATGCCAGCCTCCTTGGCGCGTGGGTTCTTGCCAATCATGGCGACGTTTCGCACCGAACGCTCAACGTCAATTGGGGCGGCCGAGTATATCGTCGTCAAGGCTTGCGACGCGAGGCTCCTAAACTTCTCTTTCTGGTCGCCCAACTTGTCGATGACCAACGGCAGGGTGTGCTTCGCCTCCTTGGCGATGTACTTGGGCTCCTGGCGTGACAGCCTCGTGAGCAGGTGATTCAAAGCCGTAAAGCCGGCGTTAACGAGCACTGCATGTTGGGAGACGGATGCGGTGCGGAGGCCGTCGAAGATGAGGGGGATGAGGACGTCGGGGACATTGTGTTGCTTGATGCCGGATTTGATGCCCGTAACGTGTTGGACCTTGGTATCGATGCTGGCCTCGGAACGGAGGATCTTGAGCAGGTCGTCGACCTGGTCCTCGGTGATTTTTTCCGCCATTCCCCGCAGAACGAGGGTTGCGCTTGGAGTTGGGTGTTGATTTTGAGCCTGATAAGAGCAAAGGGGATTGGTCAGCTGGTGTTTATCCTTTCGACGTCGCCGTCGTGCAGGTTGCTCAACGGGCTGTGGTTCGCGCGCACGAATGTAAATCCAGTCTGACAAAATATGCGACGACTGATGGCAGTATGACGACGAGAGAGGGAGCATGAGTCGTTTAGCGCAACGGGGGGAGGGGGAGGGGTGGTTGTTTGACACTGGGCGACGGGGAAGAGGGAGCGAGCGAGCAGCTTACGATTTGAAAGTCGCGTCGGTTGTCGTTGGGTCGGCACGGAGGAAAGTCTCAGTGCGAAGAAGCGCGGCGAACGTATCGCGCCGGGGACGGAGCGTGCAGTGCAGCGCAAGTACGGCGTATGTGTGTGGTGCGTAACCGACGTTTGCACTTTTTTGCGCGCAGGTGTTGTGATTGTTTGCAGATGTCTCGAGCAGCCCGACATAAGGGGGGCACTTTGGGGGGGATCCCAAGCCGCAGTTGCCCCGTGCCACGGAGACTTGTTGTGCTCGACTCAAGGTTATTACTGGCCAGCGGGTGGGTCTTTCCCCACGATGCCGCCTCTGAGGTGCGGCGGGACGCTAGGAGGAAGCCGCTAAGCGCGAAACGGCCTGGGATGTGCTTCTTCGCTACCGCGATAGGGGCCCCTCAACCCCTGCATACCTAGGTTGGCTTTGCTACCTTAGCGGGTGTACAGAGCACATAGCGAGCCTCACCCTAGGCCTGTGAGCCTCGCTAGGTTTTTAGGACCTACTAACTCAGTAACCCTAGCACTAGGCTAATAAGCCTCACTATATTAATAAGCTTTGCTAGATTTACTTTAAAGAGGGTTCTATAGGATACCCTATACTTTAGTAGCACCCCCTATATACTTACTATACTTATACTTATACTTCAGCCTATATTTTAATTATAACTATATACCTAACTAGTATTATATATATTAGCCTTATATTATATACCTTTTTTTCTATTTAAAACTTTTCCTCTAAATTATATACTTTATATTAAGAGATCCCTTTTATTATTTATACTTAAGTTTATACTTATTAGCTTTATACTTTACCCCTACTAAGTATAAACTATTAATATTACTTAGTTCCTTTTAATATACCCTCTCTTAAGAAATAAAATATATAAAAATATACTAAAAATATTAATAAGATAAAGCTTATATAAATTAGTAATATACTTTATAATAAAGTAATATAATAATTCTTACTAAATATATTTATCTAATAGTTAATTATAAACTAAGGAAATAAGTAAGTAGAAAAGTATACCTATATATTATAACTATTTAACTTACTACTTAACCTAAATAGTATTATTAAAGCTAATTTAGATAATATATAGCTTTATAAATAAAATAGAATTAATACTAATAATTTTAAGCTTATTAAAGTATAAAATAACCTTATAAAGATTAAAAAGTTTATCTCTATTTTTAGTAACTTTAACTAGAGATAGGATAATAAATAAGTATTTCTTATTTTTTATTTATTAAGAATAAATAAAGATTTATTTAATAAGTTTAATCTTCTCTTTATAATTAGTAGTATCTCTATATTTTACGTAATAGTTATAAGTAAAGATATATTAATAATATTCCTTATATAATTAAGTTAATAAAGCTACTAATAGATTATATACTTATAAGTTCTTTTTAGTAATACTAAATAAATAGAGGAGTAAAGTAGAAAAATAAGTTTAAGGTCTATTATAAATATATTATAGCTTAATAATATATTATAGAGGTAAATATAATATTATAAGTTATTTATAAATTAATAGTTATAATATTATAAATATTAGCTATAACTTAATAAATTAGTTACTATAATAAACTATAACTTTAGAATTTAATAGCTATAACTTTATAAATTAATAGCTATAATAAGCTATAACTTTATAGATTAATAGCTATAATAAGCTATAACTTTATAAATTAGTAGCTATAATAAGCTATAACTTTATAAATTAGTAGTTATAATAAGCTATAACTTTATAAATATAACCTTAAGTAAAGTTAGTATTAAAATAATTACTATTATATTCTAAATTATTTATTATAATTTATAGCTAAAAATAAGCTAGATTAAAAGTATAATAAGTAAAAAATATATAATTTATAATAATATAAATTATTATAAATAAAGCTTATAATAATAGACCTTTAGTAGTATACTTACTCTATACTAATAGTTTCTACCTATAATTCTAAATCTATAGATATTCTCTAAGGTAAAGGTTAACTAATAATATTAAGGTGATATATTATATTAACTCTAAAGTAATTAATAACCTTAAAATTAGCTAAATAAATATAATTATATTTAGCTAAAACTTATACTTAACTCTATATTTCCCTAAAAGTTAATTTATTAAAATATAATAGTAAGGTATTACTTAAGCTATACTAAAAAAGTATAACCTTCTTAAGTATATTGCTATCTAAAAGAAGTAGAAATAAAGAAGAGAAAATAAAGATAACTTACTAATTAGTAAAGCTAAACTTATTTAACTACTTAGTAATACTCTTTAGGACTTAAATCTAAAGTAAGCTATACTTTTAGATATATACTTCTTATAGGTATTTATAAAAAGCTTTAGTAGCTAAATTAACCTAAATTAGTAGCTAATATCTTATATTAATAGTATAAGTAATACTTTTAATATTAATATAGCTAATAGTAATTAGTCTTCTATAACTTCTATTTATAATAATGCTATCTATATCTATCTTATAGTCTTAATTAATAGTATCTATATCTATTTTATATTAGTTTATATAAAGTAAGATAGTATTAAAGAGTATAAAGTATTTATTATATAAGTTACTTATTCTTAAGGTAAGCTTATTATCTTTATATTAAAATATATTATGAAGTAATATATAGATTATTATTTATATATTAACCTTAAGTAATAAGTACTTCTTAATATTTAAGTAATTTATTTAATAGATTACTTTTTTAAAGTATTTATAATTATTAAGTATTAATCTACACTTATAGGCGTATATATATTAATTTATTAAAGAGATATTAGGTATTTAAGCTAATAAATAATAAAAGTAGGAAAATAATATATTTATACTAATCTTCTCTAAGTAAGATATTAATATTTATAAGTAAATTATACTCTTTTATAATTAAGCTATAGTAAATGCTAATATAGATATAAAGCTTTATTATATTATAAGTATACTACTATATATATTATAAAGTCTTATTAGTAAGTATTTTAGTAGGTTAAAGAGGGGGAAGCATTAAGTATATATTAAAGATAATAGATTACTAATACTAGCTAAGTGTAATAGATATAATATATAATAAGCTAAGCGTCTAACTATTAAAATAACTATATACTTAAGGATTCTATATAATAGCCTCTAAAGTAATTATATATAGAGTTTAATACTTTTCTTAAGTTATATAGATAATACTATTTAAACCTTATTAGTCTTCAACTAAAACTCTAAAGTTTATTAAGATACTATTAGACTTAGTAAGTAAAATATAAACCTCTATAATAAAGTTAATAACCTTCTACTTATTACTTATTTATAAAACACCTATAGCTATAAACTTCTAATAGATATAGTAAGAATAAAGCTAAGACGCTAAAAAGGTTAGTATAATAACTAACTAATAAGTATAAGCTACTAGTAAATAACTTTTAAGATAGTATAGAGGTAATTATAATCTCACCTAGCTAAGGGGAAAACTCTAAGTCTAAAGTTTTTAATAGTATAAATCTCTACTAACCTCTAATAAAATTCTATTAATCAGAAGGATATATATTAACTTACTTATCCCTTAGTACTCTAAGTAAGTAAGGTCTAATAGCTATAAAAAGATTAAATTAAGTATAAAGCTTAGCTCTACTAAAGTTAACTTTCTTTTACTAAAACCTTATTATAAAGCATAAATATATATTACTATTACAGTCCTCTTATTTTATATCTCTTTTTATATCTTAAAAGTTTATAGATAGTATTATCTATAAGTAATATAATTAAAGTTAAGGATATCTTAAGGATTACTTAATTTAATATCCTTCTTACTAATATAATAAAACTAATAGGACTTATATGCTTTAGAGCTTTAAAAGCTAAAGTTCTTATCTTATTAAAGTATATTACTAATATAATAAAGAGTTAAAATATATATTATAACCTCCTCACTATTAATCTTAATAGTTATACCTTTATTAACCTTAGTGAGAAACTAAAGAGCTTAAATAATATTATTAAAGTTAGAGCTATAAAAGCTAAGTGTTAATAAGAAGATATTAATAGGATAGTAATAATTATCCCTATTTAATAAAGCTAAAATAATATAAATACTAATAAAAGATTAATATAAATTCTAATAAATATTAAATCTATTAATAAAGAGAAGAATAAAATATAATAATATTCTCTTTCTACTAAACTATACTATTTAGTTTATAAAATAAAGCTAACTATAAGTACTTAGCTCTAGCTTAGCTTAAATAAGATAGATATAATAGAGAGGAATAACTTTACTAGTATTATTATTATATATCTTATAGATAGAGAATATAGTATCCTCTACTTTAAGTTTATATTTATACTTAGGAAAATCTATTTTTATTTTTATATTAGCTCTTAAGCTTAAGTCTATTATAGTTTTACCTAAGTAGTAATTAATAGTAATCTTCTTAAATAGTACTTAAAAAAGGATAAAGGTATTAAAAATCTAAGTAACTCTAGAGGTTAATAAAAGCTTAATATTATCTTAACTAAACTTTTAAAATCTAAAAGCTAACTAAGCTATAAAATAAGCTAGCTTTATATCTAATAGCTTATTTATAGGTAGCCTAAATACTTCTTAGATCTATAATATAACCTCTCTCTATTATAACTTTAGTATATAAAGAGTTAATTAAAAGTCTTTATTAGTAGTATAAATTTAACCTATATATATATTAGATATATTATCTTATAAGGCATTTTAATAAATATATAATAAATTAGTATACTTATATAGTATAATATCTAATAGAAAAAGTTAATTAGTAAGCTTACTTTTAAGCTAAATATAAGTAAACTCTCTAAATATAGTATAGAGTAAAAAAGCCTAGCTATAAGAGTAATAAAGCTTAATTAGCTTATTAATAAAATACATTATACCTATATATATACTTTTACTAATATTTAATACTAAAAAGGCCTTAAATAAGCTAATAAGGTTAATAATATAAAGCTAAATAGTAATAGTATTATTAAGGTTCTCTAAAGCTGCTTTTTTTTAAGTTACTTTCTCTATAAGAAGCTTTTTAACCCTTAGAGGTATATTAGCCTTATATATATTAATTATTAGGAACTAGTTAGTAATCTTAGTCTTAAGTGAAGCTAGCTACTTTAAGAGCTTCTTAATATCTTCTAGAGGTTTATTATAAGTGCTATAATATAAAACACTTATATATTTAATAAGAGATATATACTAAATATAACTAAAGCTATAGATATAAATAAAGAAACTAAATAGAAACTTAAACTTAAATATCTTAATAAACTTATTTTACTAATAAAGCTATAGTACTAAAGTATTATCTAAGAGACCTTTTATCTTAACTAAAGCCTCTTCTTACTAATTAAGATCTTCACTAAATATTATAAATCTATTATCCTTAAGGCTAATATATAGGGGAGTATTAGTATACTCCTAAGTAGTATTAAGCTTATTCTAATTAAAGCTTACTAGTAGTTAGTTATAACTTATATAAAGCTTAATAGTAGTTATATTATCCTTAATATCTATAATACTTAGTCTTATTAGTTTTACTTATTAGAAGTAATAAATATTATAAACTTTAGTTATTATTATTATCTAAGTTACTAGCCTCTATTATAATAAACTTATTATTATTAGAGGTATAATTACTAGTAGAGAAATAATCTAACATCTTAATATCTTTAATAGTAATACTTTAATTATAAGTAATACTAAGCTAACTTTTAATATTTTATTAGCTACTAATTACTTAACTATTTAAAGCTTAACTTTAGCTGTTTATAGCTTAATATTAATTATTAATAAACTACTAATAAGTATTAGCTTAAAGCTAAAGAGGAAGTATAAAATTTAGATTCCTTAGTATTCTTCTATTATATTATTTACTTAACTTTTTAATAGTTTTTTAATAGTTTTAATAAATATTATAAAAATATAGTTAGTAATAATTAAAGTGTTATTATAAGAGTAATAAAATATTTAAAGTCTAAGTACTTAGAAGCTTACTTATAGACTTATTTTTCTTAGTTAAAAGTCTTAATATAAGACTTAGATAAATTAATAGTATTAATACTAATATTATAGAATACTTAATAGCAAAAACTAATATTCTTTATTTTAAAAAGCACTTAGTATATACTTTTAGATATATATAAAGTTTTAAAAGAAAAATATTTAAAAGTCTTTATATCTCCTAACTTTTAAAAAATTAACTTATATAACTCCTATTAAGCTCTTACTAACTATTATAACCTATCTACTTACTTATAAAAAACTAATCCTTATTATTTATATTAAATACCTATTCTATTATTAACCTCTATATATAATATAGCTAAATAGTAATAATAAGTAGTTATTATAATAAAAATAGTAGTAATAGTTTAAAGCGCTTTATACTATAGAGAGAGATAATAATCCCCCTCCTTTAGATCTCTCACTAGTTCTATAACCTCCTAATATTATAGCTTATCCCTCTTTATACTTCTTATTAAGAGATTCTTATTTTACTTCTTACTACTCTTAGTAGCTTTTATTATAACTTTACTCCTTAGTAAAGTAATAATAAACTATAACTTACTAGAGAAACTCTTATCCCCCCTCTAACCTCTACTTAGTATTAATAGCACTTATAGATCCCCTTCTAAACTATTAGTAGTAATTACTTAAACTACTAATCTTCTTACTTAAAATTATATATATTATAAAGCTTAAGCTAGTTATAGTTATATACTTCTTATTGTAATAATATTAACTTATGCTTATTAAGAAGCTTTAAGCTTCTTAAAAATAAAACTACTACTAATAATACTAATAATAATAAAGAAAGTAATAAAAAGGATATTAATAAGACTCTAAAGTAGCTAAGTTTTAACTAAAGAGTATAAAAACTAACTAAAAAATCTTAAAGAGATTATTAGAGATATACTAATAGTAAAGTTTCTATAAGTTATTTCTTATTTTATTATCTTTACTATTCTAATAGGCTAATTAGTAAAATCCTCTTAGCTAATCTTCTTAAGTTTATTAAGATCCTCTTTACCTCTAGAATATCTATACTTTAGTTTAAGTAGTTAAGTAGAGATATCCTTTTCTCTTCTATTAGCTTTATAAAAGCTATATCTATATACTTAAAAATAAACTAGCTATTAAAATTAAATAGGACTTTTATAGAAACTAGCTTATTAATTAGATTAAAAGTAAATAGTTAAGTATAAAGTATACTCTTTATATTACTTTAGTTTCTCTTAGTTTAATATTAGATAATATTAATACTAATATAAAGAAAAACCTAGTTACTATACTTTTATTTAAGTATTAGAAAAACTAAATAATATTTTATAGTAAATATTTTATTATAAATACTATTTATTCTATATTTAAAAATTATACCCTTACTAACTTAAATATTTCTACTCTCTAACTAAACTACTTAAACTAATATAATAACTAATAAAATAAGTTCTTATAGAAATATCTTTACACTTAATATAAGAAGTTTCTAATTAGAAACCTTATTATTATTAATATCTCTAATAAGCTTATTACACTAGCCTAAAAGCCTAAAGTTTTTATTAATAATAATAAAGATAGTAACCCTATCTATAAAGATATACCTAAGAATAATATTAAATATTAAGAATAGTAGAGATTAGAGAATTAACAGAAGGATATAATTAAAGAGTTTACTATAAATATATTACTATACTTTAACTAGCCTACTTTTAAAGTAATCTAAGCTTTATTTATAAATATTATTAGCTATAAAATAACTTTTAGTAACCCCTACTTACTAACTTACTACTATATTAAGCTTATCTTCCTTACTATAACACCTTTAATATTTAGATATATTAATACTAAAAACTAATATATTTATAATAAGAACCTATATTATAATATTATTAATATATACTAAAGTTTAGCTTTTAAAAGTTATTTTAAGAATATTAAAAAAGACCTATTTATATAGAGTAAAGAGGTCTTAAATATTAGTAAAGCTAATAAGTTAAGAGTTAATAATACTCTTAATAAGAATATATAGATAGATAAAATACTACTACCCCCCCCTCTAAGACGCTAATATATACTTACTCCCCCTTCTAATAAACTAACTCTTATAACTACTTTAACTTACTAGTCTAATTTTATATAATCTTACTCTAGAGGTAGCTTTAAAAGTAAATAGGATTCTTTTTTATATTATAATTATAAGTTACTTACACCTAAAAGTACTAGATATTACTATATTTACTAGTCTATTAAAGAGGATAATAATAAAGATATATATTAATATATATAAGATTATATAGCTTATAATTATAAATAGTTTAATAACTTTAATAATAATAATAATAATCTTTTTATTAAAAACTTATACTTTATAAATATAAATATTATAACTATTAAGGGATCTCTTCTATCTTTTCTTACTACTCTCTTTTATTAATATATAATATCTTATATAATAATAATAATACTTATAATAATACTTACTTACTTAAATATTCTATATAAAATAAACTAATAGACTTTAAAGTATAAAACCTTATATAAAAGTACTCTATTTATTATAATTTATAACTATAATATTAATTATATAATATATATAGTTATATAAGTATCTTATATAATTAGTAGTTTAATAAGTTATATTTTAGGTTATTTTTCCCCTTACTTTTCTCTATTTTAGGGAATAACCTACTAATTATATTAATAGGAATTATTATAATATATCTCTTCCCTTATTATTATCTATATAATTAAATACTTATAAATACTTAAGATTATTACTTTTTATTATAACTTAACCCTATCTATAATTTTATACTATATAGGTATATATATTACGTTTTTAAATATATTTATATTTATATTAATAGGTTATAAGCTTAGTTTAGAGATAACTTTTATTCTTTTTACTTTTTTATTTCTCTCTTACTCTTTTATAAAGCTTTATCTCTATTTAAGAGTTATATATACTAAAAATTAATCTTTTAAATACTTTTCTATTTATACTATTTTTATAGAAGCTAATATATTAGCTAGATTAATAGTTTAGTTCTATAAAATATACTTTTTATAAATCTATATATCTAATTTTATATAAATTAATTATATTTTTATTAATCTTTCTTTAAATAGATAATCTCTTATTATTACTTTATTTAATTTATATTTTTTAAATTATTTTTTTAAATTATTTTCTAATTTACTTTTAATTTAATTTAAATTTATATTTATAGTATAATAGATTTCCTTTTAACTAATTTACTATATAAAATATATATCTTTTTAGTTAGATAGAAGTTTAGTTAAAAAAAATATTAATTAAAGAGAAAGAAAAAATTACTTTTTTTTTTCTAAATTAAACCTTAACTTTCTAAGTTTTTAACTTTTATAATATTACTCTAAGAACTACTATATTATATATATAATAGCTTTTAAGTTATATAACTTTATTATTATTTATTCTATATAAAGTTTATAATTATATATTATAACTTATTAAAGTAATAATAATTAATCTTAAAATTTAGTTCTTAAAGTTTATAAGTTCTAAAAACTATAAAATATAAGCTATATATATTAAAGCTCTACTATATAGTAAAAATATTACTATAAACCTTATTAAGCTTATTTCTTCTATTAATAAAGATAAAAACTATAAAGCTTTAAGTTATATATAGTTATTTTATAATAATAAGCTTTTTAAGGTTATAAAAGATAATTTTAATATTTATATAGCTTAGAAGTACTTAAAAACTCTATATAAGCTTATAAGTTTTATAAATAAGTTTTTAATTTATAAAAAGTTCTTTAATATTTCTTTAAATAACTTTAAATCTATAAAAAATTATATAAATAAAATAAAAGAATTTATAAATAACTTATTTTATAATTAACTTAAATTACTTAATTAAGTAGTTATAACTTATATACTTAATAGTTTAAATAAGATTTATAAGGTTTTTATAACTTTTATAATTTAGTTTCTTAAAACTAATTTTATTATTTATAACTTAAACTCTTTATATATTAATCTTATAGATAAGTATAAGAGGAAAAGAAGTAAAAAAGTAATTAATAATATTACTACTAAAAGTAATAAGAAAAATAAAAAATAAAATAAAAACTAAGAAAATAATAATAATAAAAATAAAAATAAAATAAATAAAAAACTTTAGAAAAAATAGAAAAGTTTATATTATAAAAATTATAAGAAAATAAATTATACTAAAAAAAACTATATTTTTTTATATTTTAAAAAAATACCTAGTTAGTAGAAAAAACCTTTTATTAATACTATTATTACTAAAAATAAAGAAAAAGAAATAATTAATATAACTACTTTAAATAATATTACTTTTTATATATCTTTTAATAATCCTAAAAATCTTATAAATCTAATAGATTTATTTTCTAATAAAGAAGAAAGAGATATTCTATTTAAAAATATATATTATTTAACTCCTAATAATATAAATAAAAAAACTAATAATTTTTTTTTAGGTTATTTAATTAACTAGTTTATTATTAAGGAAAAAAGAAAAATAAGAAGTTATATAAATAAGAATAAAAAAATAATTAATTTTTATATTAATATTATAGCTACTATTTATATAGTTAATAATTATAACTTTATAAAAAATCCTATAAAAATAAATAAAATAATAAAATAGAGAGAAATAAAGACTTTTACTTCTACTTTAAAAAGTAATTTAATAATATACCTTAATAATAATAATATTATACTAAAAAATATTTATTATATATTTAAACTAAGTATTAATCTACTTAGTTAATCTAAGTTAGATTTATTAAGTATTACTTTTATTATATAGAAATAACTTATTTTATATAATATTAATAAAAATTATATTATTACTATAGAAATAAAGAAGAATAACTTATATTTCTTCTAATTTCTTATTAATAATAATAATTATTATATATATAATATTATAACTAATAATAATATAAATAATAATAATAATAATA
>JAQIUS010000608.1:0-23157 GCA_028639655.1 Colletotrichum sp. SAR 10_66
ATAACTTCACTATCTTTAACTTCACTTTAGTAATAATATAGTTTATAATTACTTAATTACTTAATTACTATAGACTACTAAACTATTAACCTATCCTCTCTCTTATATATTACTTATATTACTAATATTATCCTTATTACTACTTTACTATCTACTATTAAGTTATTACTATTATTATCTTCTTATTTAATTAAGCTAGCTAATACTTTTAGTATACCTTATATTATCTATAAATAAAGTAGTATGCTAAGCTAATAAGCTTAATAGTAGTTATACTATTATTAGTAATATTCTCTCTATTTAGTATAAAGTATACTTATTAATCCCTATTAAACTTATACTTAAGCTTAAGCTATATCTACTTTAGTATTATAGAGGGTTTATATAAAGAAAAGCTACTCCTTAAAATAGTTAGAGATATATATAGCTTCTACTTTAAAAGTATTAGAGGTATTTATTACTTTAATTATAATATAAAGAAAGTCCTTTCTAGAAGTATTCTTAAGGGTTCTATTTAATACTACTATAATAAACTACTCTTAATTAGAGTTAGAGTACTTATTAAAATTAAAAGCTTTATTTAGTATATAGATATTATTCTATATAGTAATATCTTTAGCTATCTTCTTAAAGAAGGGTATATTTAGTATAAAGTTAGTATTCTTATATTCCTTATATAGTATAGATATTATAAAGGATTTATTATAGGTTATAAGGATAGGTTATTAATATAGGTTTAAAGGTGAGGAAGAGGAAGAGGGAAAAGTATAAGGCTTTATATATAGTAATAGAGCTTTTTATACTTCTAGCTATAAGAACCTCTTATAATAACCTCTTTAGTTAAGGAGTTATCTCTATTTAGTAGTATTACTAAGTTATAAGAACTTTAGTAACCCCTTTAGCCCTAATATAATTAGCCCTACTATATATAGCACTACTAGCCCCACGCTACGTAGCTAGTACTATTACTATTCTACTAGTCTATTCAGCTAGGGCGTGCGTTCAACTTTATATAAAGGTTTGCCTACTAATAGGAACGTATAGGGTTTCTATACTGTTTTCTTTAATTAGTAGAGGGTATAGGTTAAGGTGCCTATATAGTGTTTCTAGAATTGTGCCTGCATATAGGGTGAATTTTGCTATAGTCTTTTTGCGGGGGGGCTGCGTTATTACTACAAACTTAACTATTTATAGCTAGTATAAATAGTTATTATTAATATAAAAGAAATAATACTAATAGTAGTAATAATAGGTAAAAAGTAATAATAATAAGTAGTAGTAGTAGTAGTTAAATAAATAAAACTATTAAATTACTTACTTCTTTAAAATCTGTTCTAAGTAGAAAAATCTATTATATATATAATATATTTTTTCCTTATAAACCTTTATATAGTTAAGTAATTACTTAATTAAGTAATTACTATAATAGGTAATTAACTATAAAAACCTTAATATAAAGTTAATTATCACAGCTTTATTTAATCTAATTTAGAGATCTATAGTATTAATAATAAAATTAAATCTCAACTTAATATTAACTTTTATTAATAATAACTATATTATTAACTTTAGGGAATTATTATTCTATTAATATATACTTTTTATAGTAACTGACCTAATATATAGTTTTTATTTATTTTAGATAATTATAGGAATTACTATAATAGGTAATTTATATAATTATACTTTTTATTCTAATTAGATAAAGTTAAAGTTACTTTATTCCTTTTAGTTATATTAATATATAATTAATAGTTATAAGGATAGTTATTTAATTATTAGGTGTAGTTTTACTAGTTATACTAGTATTAGTAATTCTAGCCTTATATCTTTTTTATAGCGCTAGTTATATTTAGTTTTACTTAAATTCTCCTTTAGGGGGTACTTAGTTAGAACTTAGTAGTTTTAGATATATACCTACTTAATATTAAATAGGATTTTATTATTAAGTAACTTAGTTAAAATCTATATTTTATATACTATTAATTTATTTATTTTATTATCTATAGCTTTTTCTTAATCTAATTTATTAGCTAAGTTAATAGCTTATTTATAGCTATTAAGATTATCTATATTAATATTTAAAACTAATATATTATTTAGTTTATCTTCTTTATTATTATAATAATTAATAATAAATATTTTATTATTATTAATATTATTATTATTTAGATTATTAAATATAATATTTATATCTATATTTTTAGTATTAATAATATTAATTTTAGTATTATTAATATATTTATAAAGGAAGTTATTTTCTATAATAATTAGATCTTTAGACTATAAAGGTTTATTAGTTTTTAAGCTAAAAACCTTATATTAAAATAAATTTAAATTAAAACTTATTAAAATACTTTTAATACTTCTAAGTAATAATTTAGTTAATTTATTAGTTTTATTTTTATAATAAACTAAAGATTCAAAAACCTTTAAATATAAAATATTAGGTTTTTTATTATATTTTAATTAATATAAAGTTTTATAATTAATAGAACTATTAGAAGTTCTATTATATAAGTAAACTATAGTATAAATAATATCTCTTTAGAATTCTAAAAGTAAATAACTATTATATAATAAAGTTTTAACTTTATTAAGTGAAATTTTATTTATTTTTTTAGTAGTACTATTTTATTCTAATATATAAAGATTAAACTTTTAATATGTTATAATAGAATTAGCTAATTTAGCTATAAATCTACTATTAATATATTTAGTACTATTATTAATATTTAAAATAATTTTTTTTTTATTAAAGCTATTTATTTTAGCTTTTAATTTAAATAGTTTAAAAGTTTTAAAAGTTTTATCTTTAGTAATTAATAATTTAATTTCTAAATATTTAGTATAATTATTTAGAAAAGTTATAAAATATCTTCAATTATTATTGGTTTTAAGTTTTATAAAGCTATATAAACTACTATAGATTTTTTCTAAATATTTAGTAGTTTTATTGTTATTAGATATTTTATTTATTTTATTAGTTAAGTTAGATTTAATATAAATTTTATATTTAGTGAAATTATTAAGTTTAAAAAGTAGATTTAAACTTATAATATTATTATTTAGTTTATTTAAGTAATTAATACTTATATACTTTAGCTTATTATATATAAGTATTTTATTAGTTAGTATATTTAGTATATTTATATTATTATTATTATTAATATTTTTTAATATTTTAATAAGTAAATAATATAGATTTCTCTTTTTATTAGCTTTAATTAAAAGTTAGTTATTTCTTTTAATATAAATATAGTTTTTAGTAAAAATAATAGTTATATTATTATAGTTATTTAGAACTTTTTAGCTTATTAAATTAATATTAATTTAAAGTATATATAAATAGTTTTTAAAGAGTAATTTAATATTAATATCTATAAATTTAATATAATAATCTTTATATAATTTAATATTAGTTATTTTTATTTTTCTTTAGTTTACTTATTTATTATAAGGTTTTAAAGATATAAAATAATTTTTATTAATTATAATATATACTTTTATAGTAATATTTAATATAAAATTATTTATATATATATTTTTATTTTCCTTAATATTATTACTATTATTTTTATTAGTTATAATAATATTAAGTATATTAATAAGGGAATTTACTTTAATAGTTATATTAAAGTCTTTTAAATAATTAGATAAATTATTATTATAATTATAAGTTTTATTAGATTCTAAATTAGAATCTAATATAGAAACTTCAGTATTAAAATCTCTAATAATAAGAGCTTTATTTAGAAAACTATTATTAATTTTATTATTAAGATCTTTAGAAATATTTTAATTTTTAGAGGTTAAAGCTAGATTTAAATAAAAATACTTATTAATATTATAGCTAATAACTTTATAGTTATTATATTATAATCCTTTAGTTTTTTTCTAACTATTTTTACTTTTAGTTACTTTATAAAACTTATTAAGGTTATTATTATTTTTATAACATTACTTTTTTTTATAAGTTTTATAATTAATAACTAATATATTTTTTTAAAATTAATCTTTTTAGATTTATTTATAATACTACTAATTAAAGTAATTATAATATAAAAATCTAATTTATTTCTAAAGTATTAAGTAATATTAGATATAAAACCCTTAAATATATTATTATTAAGTTTATTTAAAATCTAAGCTAATAATAAGTCCTTAAGAATATCTAATTTTTAAACCTCTAACTTATTAGATATTTCTTTAACTTTATTAATATATTCCTTAATATTATTATAATTAGATAATTTATTATTTAGGAAATCTTAAAATAATAAATTATTTAAAGTAAATCTTTTAGGATTATAAGTTTCTTTTAATATATCCTATATAGATTTAGTAGTTTTAATATTAAGTTTATAGTTATAACGCAGCCCCTTTACAAAAAGACTACAGCAAAATTCACCCTATATATAAGTATAATTCTAAAAACACTATATAGACACCTTAACTTATACCCTCTACTAATTAAGGAAAACAGTATAGAAACCCTATATATTCCTACTAATAAGTAAACCTTCTAAACGTTATAAAGTTAAATATACGCCCTAGCTGAATAGACTAGTAGAATAGTAATAGCGCTAGCTATATAATATAAGGTTAGTAGTGCTATATATAGTAGGGCTAATTATATTAAGGCTAAAGGGGTTACTAAAGCTCTTATAGCTTAGTAATACTACTATAAGAGAGATAACTTCTTAACTAAAGAGGTTATAATACTACTATATAAGAGATAACTCCTTAACTAAAGAGGTTATTAGAAGAGGTTCTTATAACTAAAAGTATAAAAACTCTAGTATAAAGCTTTATATCTATCCTTCTTTCTCTTCCTCTTCTTTATTAACTTATAATAAATCCTTTATAATATTTATACTATAAGAGATATATAAGTATACTAAACCCTTATAAAGTATACCTTTCTATAAAAGAATAACTAAGAATATTACTATATAGAATAATATCTATATAATAAATAAAGCCTTTAAATTTAGTAAGTACTTTTTTACTAATTAGTAATATATTATTAGAATAACTATAGCTAAAGTCCTTATAAATACTTCTAGAAGGAACCCTTTCTATACTATAATTAAAGTAATAAATAATAGCTTTAGACGCCTCTATATAGAGGTTATATATATTTCTAGCTATCTTAAGGAGTAGCCTTTCTTTATATAAACCCTCTATAATACTAAAGTATAAATAGCTTAAGCTTAAGCTTAATAAGGCTTATTAATAAGTATACCTTATACTAAATAGAAAGTATTACTAATAATAATATAGCTACTATAAAAGCGTTAGCTAGCTTAATTAAATAAGAAGATAATAATAGTAATAACTTATTAGTAAATAGTAAAGCATTAATAAGGATAGTATTTAATAGTAGCATAAGTAATATATAAGAGAGAGGATAGGTTAACAGTTTAATAGTTAGTAATTAAGTAATTAAGTAATTATAAACTATATTATTACTAAAGTGAAGTTAAAGATAGTGAAGTTATTAATATATATATATAAGTGTAGCTGAGGTTAGGAGAGTTATAATTATATAACTAAAGGCTGTATATATTATTAAGAGGTGTGGAGTTAGGAGGTCTATTGCTCTAAGTAGGTAAAAATTATAGTAAACAGCTAGAGGCTAGTAGTTTTAATATATTAGATTTATATTATAACCTTATAGCTACTTAAAGTAGGGTTAGTAATATAAGTATAAAAGTCTCTATCTTATGCTCTACCTATCTAGCTATTTAGCTAAATATATAATAACTTAGTTTATATATACCTTATATATATATAAGTTTTATAATAAATACCCCCTCTTATTTTAAGAAAGTAAGCTATCTTTAGCTAAATATAAGTAAGTAGAATAAACTACTCTTATTATAAGTAATAAAAAAAATTATAAATAAGTATATTAGTTTTTACGTTTAATTTATAACTATATAATATATAGTATAAGAAAGGAAAATAAAAATAAGTATAATAGTTCTATATTAAATTTATAACTATATAATATAAGTACTATAACTATAAAACTTTAGTTTTATTAAATAATTCTAATATTCTCCCTTATTTATTTATATTATTCTTAATAAACTCTGTTTTAATTTATCCTCTATATATCCCTCTTATTATAAAAAGCTCCTTAATTTTAATTATCTTATAGTTATTATAATAAGTTAAAATTAAGTTTATTAGTTATCTATTTAAAGTTCCCTATTTTTAAAAAACTTATTTAGATATATATTTTAGTATTTAATAATTATAGCTACTATAGCTAAGAGGATATTATAATATTATATAAAATTAGTTTTTATAATTATATCCTCTATATTAATAGCTTTTATTTATTTTATAATATAAATAACTTATTAAGTAAAGGTTTAAAATATATAACCTTTTTATTAGTTATTAAAGAGGTTAAAAACTTAAGAATATATATTATATATATATACTACTTATATTATATATCTAAATATATTAGGGTTAGTAGTTTATAACTTATTATATATATAGATATAAGTTATAAATACTACTAAGTTTATATTACTATTATAACTAATATATTTCTATATTTAGTTATTATAGCTTTAAGTAATATATACTAATCTATATATATATCCTTTAAATATATTTATATTTTTAATAAGATTATATTTATATTTATTATTATTATTTATAATCTATTTCTAAATATTAAATTTAGTAGTAATTATTTATA
Source organism: Colletotrichum sp. SAR 10_66 (assembly GCA_028639655.1). Classification (NCBI taxonomy): domain Eukaryota; kingdom Fungi; phylum Ascomycota; class Sordariomycetes; order Glomerellales; family Glomerellaceae; genus Colletotrichum; species Colletotrichum sp. SAR 10_66. The sequence continues at coordinate 6,725 of JAQIUS010000608.1, forward strand.
CTTTTTTTTTAAAAATATTTAGTTATCTAATAAATATATAATCCTCTTATAGTAAATATAGTTTTATAAATATACTTAATATATATATTATAATAATTAGTTTTTATATAGATAAAGAAATTATCTAATATTTAATAAATCTTCTTATTCTCTTAATATTTATATAAGTAGTAAGTTCTATTTAATAGTAATTATATATTAGTTAAATATATTGTTATAGTTATATAGATATATCTATTAAATTTCTTTCTAAAATTAGTAATACTATTAAGTATAAGTATAATTTAAAGTTTAGCCTCTTCTTACTTAATATAGATAGTATTAAGTATACTATTAAATTAGTAGATTTTATAATATATTACCTCTAATACTATAAGAAAAAGTTATTTATTAACTAATATTATTATCTAATTATATTATATAGTTATTATTAGGTTAAAGTTATTTTACTATTTTATAGAGTTTATATTAAGCTAAAGAATAAAAAGGTTTCTAATATTTTTAATAAAATAAGTTATTATATATTATTATAAGTCTTATAAGTTTAAAAAGTTATTTATAAAGTATTTATTAGTTTACTTAGCTATTTATTAATTATAGAACTTATAATAAGTAGTATTAAGATAGGTAGCTATAATATATATATTTAGGGTGTTATTATCTTAAAATAGTATTAAGTAAATATTATATTTAACTTTAATAAATAGTAATATATTTATATCTTAATAGTAGTATTATAGTTATATAAGAGATTAAAATAGTAATATTAGCTTATTTTTACTATTCTTATTAATATTATAATCTTTAATATTAGCTAAATAATATTTATAATATTTTTTTACTTAATATATAGTAATATTCTTAATATTAAGGAATATCTATTAATAGATATTATAGATTTTTTTAGAGTTATCTAAATACTTATCTAATATATTAATATTTAATATTAAAGTTATAAGAATATTATTAGTATATTACTCTTATTAGTATATATATACCTCCTAAATAAATATTTTACTTTTAATAAGTTTTTTATAGAGAGTATAAGTGAAATCTAAGCTATTTTCTAGCTAGATATCTTCTTAGTTAAATTTAATATAGTACTTCTTCTTTAGTAACTTAAATATATTAGTTTTATCTCTTTTATAGAATCTCTTTTATTATATATTATAAACCTATTAAGTATAAGCTTTATAGTTATCTTTATACTAATTAGTTACTAAAAATATATAATATATAATATTATTATTATTACTATAATAACTATAAAATATAGGTTTTTAAGTACTCCTCTATATTATATATTAGATCTAATTAGTATTATATATTAAAGTAGTATCTAATTAGTTAAGTTCTTTTATTAAGTTTATAGTTATAACGCAGCCCCCCTATAAAAAAACTATAGCAAAATTCACCTTATATATAGGTATAATTCTAGAAATACTATATAAGTACTTTAACTTATACCCTCTACTAATTAAGGAAAATAGTATAGAAACCCTATATATTCCTACTAATAAGTAAACCTTTATATAAAGTTAAACGTACGCTTTAGCTAAATAGATTAGTGGAATAGTAATAGTACTAGCTATATAGTATAAAGCTAGTAGTACTATATATAGTAGGGCTAATTATATTAGAGCTAAAGAGGTTATTAAAGCTTTTATAGCTTAGTAATACTACTAAATAGAGATAACTCCTTAACTAAAGAGGTTATTATAAGAGGTTCTTATAGCTAGAAGTATAAAAAGCTCTATTATATAAGGCTTTATATCTATCCCTCTTCCTCTTCTTTACTTTTAAACCTATATTAATAACCTATCCTTATAACTTATAAGAAACTTTTATAATATTAGTACCTAACCCTATATATAGATACCTTAAGCTTAGTATATCTATTAATATAAAAAATATATAAAGGTTTACTATAGAGTTTAATATTAATCTAATTAATAAAAACCTCTTTTTTCTTATATAGCTTAATATATATAAAGAGTATATAATTAGGATAATATTTAAGAGAGCTCTTATTAATACCCCTATAGGGGACCTTAAAACGTGCGACTTAATTAATAGTAAGCGTATAAACTTAGCTATAGAAGTAGATAGAGTACTTACGCACTTTATAGAGTAGCCCTTTTTTAAATAGGCTCTCTATAATACTAAGGTAGAGGCAGCCTTCTAAGGTTTAAATATTAATAAGTACCCTTTATACTAAATAGAGAGAATATTACTAATAATAGTATAGATAGTAGATAGTAAAGTAGTAATAGAGATAGTGTTTAATAGCAGTATAGATAATATATAAGAGAGAGGATAGGTTAATAGTTTAGTAGTTAGTAATTAAGTAATTAAGTAATTATAAACTATATTATTATTAAAGTGAAGTTAAAGATAGTAAAGTTATATATATATATAAGTATAGCTAAAGTTAGAAGAGTTATAATTATATAACTAAAGTTTATATATATTATTAAGAGGTATAAACTTAGGAGGTCTATTACTCTAAGTAGGTAAAAATTATAGTGAATAGCTAGAGGCCTTAAGTTCTTTTATATAGTATCTTTCTTAATATTAATATATAATATCTTAAGTCTTAATATAGAGACTATAATTAAGATACTTTAATAAGTGCTTAAGTAGAAGTAATTACTTTTTTAAATCTATTAAGACTTTATTATACTATTTAAAGATTATAGTATAATATCTAAAAGTAGTTTCTAGTAATATTATAGTTATAAGATCTAATATATAGCTTTCTAAGGCCTCTAGCTATTCACTATAATTTTTACCTACTTAGAGCGATAGACCTCCTAACTCTACGCCTCCTAATAATATATATAGCCTTTAGTTATATAATTATAACCTAATAACCTCCTAAGTCTCTAACTATATCCCTCTCTTAACCTCAGCTGCACTTATATATATATATATAACTTTACTATCTTTAACTTCACTTTAGTAATAATATAGTTTATAATTACTTAATTACTTAATTACTTAATTACTATAGACTATTAAACTATTAACCTATCCTCTCTCTTATATATTACCTATACTATTATTAAACACTATCCTTATTACTACTTTACTATTTACTATTCTTCTTATTTAATTAAGCTAGCTAACGCCTTTATAGCTATACTATTATTAGTAATACTTTCTTTATTTAGTATAAAGAGCACTTATTAATCCCTATTAGGTTTAAGCTTAGGCTACCTCTACTTTAGTATTATAGAAGGCTTATATAAAGAAAGGCTACTCTTTAGAATAGCTAGAAATATATATAGCTTCTATATAGAGGTATTTAGAGCTATTATTTATTACTTTAATTATAATATAGAGAAGGTCCCCTCTAGAGGTATTTATAAAAGCTCTAGCTATAGTTATTTTAATAATATACTACTAATTAGTAAAAAAGTATTTACTAAATTTAAAGGTTTTATTTATTATATAGATATTATTCTATATAGTAATATCCTTAGCTATTCTTTTATAGAAAGGTATATTTTATAGGGGATTAATATTCTTATATATCTCTTATAATATAGATATAATAAAAGATTTATTATAAGTTAATAAAAAAGAAGAAAAAGAAGAAAGATAAGTATAAAACTTTATACTAAAGTTTTTATACTTTTAGCTATAAGAACCTCTTTTAATAACCTCTTTAGTTAAAGAGTTATCTCTTATATAGTAGTATTTATAAATAACCTCTTTAGTTAAGGAGTTATCTCTCTTATAGTAGCGTTACTATAAGAGCCTTAGTAACCTCTTTAGCTTTAATATAATTAGCCCTATTATATATAGCACTACTAGCTTTACGCTATATAGCTAGCGCTATTACTATTCTGCTAGTCTATCCAGCTAGAGCGTACGTTTAACTTTATGCAGTAAGATTATTATTTCTTAATATACCTAAGTCTAACTAGAACTATAGGTGACGTTTAGAGGGTTTACCTATTAGTAGGAACGTATAGGGTTTCTATACTATTTTCCTTAATTAGTAGAGGGTATAGGTTAAGGTATCTATATAGTGTTTCTAGAATTATACCTATATATAGGGTGAATTTTGCTATAGTCTTTTTGTAGGGGGGCTGTATTATAACTATAAACTTAATATAGCTTTCTAATTCTTAGTATTAAGTTACTTATTTCTATAAGTTAATAGGAACTATCTTTCCTTATTAGTAATAAGATAAGTAGAAAATATTAATTAAATTAAATTTATTAATAATATAAGTACTACTTTTAAGTTTAATAAAAGCTTTAGTAAGCTTAATATTACTTTATATATTTATAGTAGTAAAATTTATTATTATATAGTTTATTTTATTAATTAGCTTATTAGCTAATATATAAAACTTATTATAAGATATAGCTATTTTATTATTATTAAAAGTAAAATTAAGAAAGTTATCCTTATTAATTTAGTATCTCTTAATATTTATAATAGAGTAGATATTAGTAACTTTAATACCTTAATACTAAGTAAACTTAGCGTTAAGTAGTTTTTACTTTATAGTAAGCTAGTAACTATTATTATAAAAAGCTTTAATATTATCTTTAATCTATAAGTTAAAGTTAGTAATACTATTAAATTTAATATTTTTCTAATAAGTTAAAATATTTATAAGGATTAATTTAGGCTTATTAATTAAGATATATATATAAAATATAATAGCTATTACTAGCTTAATATTTACTATAGTTATAATTATAAGATTATAGTATATTTATAAATAGTTTAATTACTTAATACTATATTTATATAGTTTCTATTTTATATTACTAATAAATTAAATAAGTCTTTTTTTAAGTATACCTATAGCTAATTTCTTAATTATTTTTATTATAATAGTTATATATTTATAGATTACTTTATTATATTTATATTTATTTTTAAAATAATTATTATAATTATATTAGCTCTTTAAGAGTAACTTTTTAGCTATAGTAGAATATATCTTATTTATACTAATATTAAGAAAGAAGATATAAATTTTAGGAGATAATATAAATTAAATAGCTTTCTTAAGAGTAAGTAATACTTTAATACTTAGGGATAATTACTATAGTTTTATTTTAAAATTAATTATAATTTAGGTATTTATAGTGAGTAAAAGTTATTATAAAATTATTTATAAATTAATATCTAAAGACTTTAGTTTTTATTTAAAAGTAATATCTTTTTATATAACTAATTTATATTTAATAGGTCTATTTAAAAATAGTTTTTAGTAAATAATATAATTAATAAACTTATAATCTAAAAACTTTATACTAATATATATTTATTCTCTTACTAAATTTATCTATCTTTATAGGTTATATATTTTATATTAAGGATCTTATAAATAACTAAAACTTAATACTACTCCTAAAGAGGTTTCTTTATAAACTTATATTTAAAATATATAATCTATAGTAATATAAGTTTATTTAAGTTATAAATAATAAAGCTATTTAATTTATAAAGCTAGTAAAATCTATAGTTTAGGGATATCTTATTCACTGAGTTATAATTAATATCTATATAGTTAAAAATAGGTTAGTTTTAGAATTTATTTAGTTTCTAAATCTTACTTTTTAACTTCTTAACTTTAATAAATTATAGTTTCTAAGTTACTAAAATCTAAAACTAAATCTAAATAGATATATTTTTACACTATGTTTAGATAATATTTATAAATATTTTTCTTAGTATTATAAGTTATTATAAACCTATAGTAATTATAAAGATATTTTATATTAATTATATAAAATAAGTTAAGAGAAAATAGAAAAGTTATAAAGGTAAGTAGTTAGTATTAGAGGGACTTTATAAATAGTATAATTACTAAAAGAGAGAAAGGTATATTAATAAGTTATAAGATTTAAAATAAAATTTTTAGATAGTCTATATATATTATATATATAGAAGGAGGTTATTTATTACTTTAAAGTTAGTTTTTTCCTTAATTAGTAGTTTATATAATACTATATTAATTTATATTATTATCTTTTTAAATTAATAGCTAAACTTTAATATTTATTTAAATATATTTTTTAATAAGTATAAATATTTTATCTAATTACTTATTAATAAGTTTAGTAGATTTAATAAGTTTATACTTATTAAAATTTAAAACTAAATTATTTATATTCTATATTAAAAGCTCTTATAGATATTATTTATTATCTTTAGGTCCCTAGCTTTTCTATTATATAAAGTATTTAAGTATTAGTTTATAGTTTATTTAAAAAGTCCTTTATTTTATTAATTTCTTAATTTTATATAATTACTATTCTTTATTATCCCTTTCTATAAATATTAAGCTAAAGTATAATTTTTAGTATTTATAAAGATTTATACCTTTTAGTATAAATTTAAGCTATATTATAAATATTACTAAGTAAACTTTTTAGTAATTTAGAAAATTAAGCTTATAAATTAAGTTTCTAACTTTTTCTAATATATAAAATAAGCTTATTTATTATTATAACTATTTATAATATAGTTTCTTAAGTAAGTTATATCCTTTATATAAATAGAGGTAGACTTTATTATTAATTTATATATCTACTAGTTATTTTATCTTATTATATTAGATTTTTATAGCTATTACTATAAAAACTACTAAAATATAAGCCTCTTATATATAGAGGTACTATAATATTTCTAGCTATTTAAAAGTTATTAGTCTAAAGTTAGGAGTATAAAAGTTAGCTATAATATTAAGATAGAAACTATAAATTATTTTATTTAGTAATTAGTTAAATATAATAATAAAAGTTTAGTTAAAAGTATATTATAATATAAGTAATATCTCTATCTATAAAGTATTTATAGTTAAGATATAATACTTAATTATAATCTTAACTTCTTAATTCTACTTCTTAGTAGTATTATTAGTCTAAAGATAATAAGTAGTAAATATTATTAATTTTATAGCTATTATATTAAATATTATAGTTTAGAAGTCTAATAAAAACTAAAGATCTCTATTAGAGATAATTTATAATTATAAAATATAAAATTATATATTTTATAAACTTTAGTAAAGTAATATATTATTATTATTTAATAAATAATAAATAATTAATATTATATTTAAATCTATATTTAAGGTTTTTATAAAACTCTAATTATACTAAAAATAGTATATTATTTATTTTTAATAATAATTAGAAATAAATAATAATCTATTTTTAGTATATTATTAAAAATAAATAATATACTATTTTTAGTATAATTATTATTAATAGTTATAGTTTAGCTTACTAACTAGCTTAGTAAAATAGATTAAAAGTGGGGAAATCCACCTTCTAAAATTTTTTAAGGAGCTAGAATTTCCCTTCTCTTTTTCCTAGAAATTAACGCTTTTAATTCCCTCAAAATTCGCCTCTTAAGACGCTATTTATTTAATAATAATAATAAGCCTTAGTTATAAAACTAAAGTATTCTTAATAGTATTAATACTTAGTTTTTTATAATATATATTATATACTTAGTAAGAAAGAGTAAGTGTTTACTAAATTTATAAGTAATAACTAATAATATATTATACTTAGATATAAGGTTTAATATAATTTGCTAAAAGTTATTCTTTACTAATATAGAGAGTAATTTAATAATAAAGTTTATAATAAAGATACTAAATAGTTAAAATAAGTACTATATTAGTTATAATTTGCTAAAAGGTTTCTATTTATCTATAAAGTTATTAAAGTAATCTAAACACTATTTTATATAATCTTAGATATACTTTACCTTATACTAAAAATAAAACTTATTAAATATATAAACTACTCTCTAATATTTAAAATAGTATATTTTATTATATACTATATTAATTATATCCTTAATTATAAAGTTTAGTATTATAAGTTATTATCTTCTATTAACTCTAATATAATATAAAAACTTATTATAAAGTATTATTAGTAATCTAAGTTTTTAATTCTATAATATCTATATATAATAGTTATTATTTAGTTTAATAGTTTCTATATTAATATATTTATTATATTTCTTAATTACTATTAGTATATCTTAATATTATTTCTTATCTTTATAACCCTTCTTTATTTTCTCTATAGTCTTATTTAAGATATAAATCTTATTAATAGAAGGTTTAGAGAGATATATAGTTTTATTATTATCCTAGATATTATTAAGTTTATTTATTATCTTAAGAGTAACTTTTTTATTAATAGCTTTTTTTTTCTAGTTTTATTATTTACTCTTAGTAATTTAAGTAAATTACTAAGATCTATATTAGAGAGATAAAATAAAACGTTAAGTATTATATTTATATATCTAAGTATATATTAAATATTAAAGTAAAATTAGCTTAAGAAAATAGAAAAGTTAATAAACTAAAGGTTTACTTTTATAATATCTATAATTTGTAATAAAATCTATTTAATAATACCTCTTATAGCTCTATAGTTAGTTAATATAATAATTAGATATTTTATAGATTATAGTTATATTTTTAGTTTCTTATATATCTATATAAAGTATATAAGGCTTCTAGCTGTTTATTATAATTTTTACCTACTTAGAGCGATAGACCTCTTAACTTTACGCCTCTTAATAATATATATAGCTTTTAGTTATATAATTATAACTCTCCTAACCTTAGCTGCACTTATATATATATATTAGTTAATAACTTCACTATCTATAACTTCACTTTAGTAATAATATAGTTTATAATTACTTAATTACTTAATTACTAACTACTAAACTATTAACCTATCCTCTCTCTTATATATTACTTATACTATTATTAAATACTATCCTTATTACTGCTTTACTATCTACTATTAAGTTATTACTATCTCTTCTTATTTAATTAGGCTAGCTAACGCCTTTAGTATACTTTATATTATCTATAAATAAAGTAGTATATTAAGCTAATAAGCTTAGTAGTAGCTATATTATTATTAGTAACGCTCTCTCTATTAGTTAGTATAAGGTATACTTATTAATATTCCCCTACTAAGTTTATACTAAGGCTTAGGCTATATTTATTTTAGTATTATAGAGGGTTTATATAAAGAAGGACTACTCTTTAGAATAGCTAGAGATATATATAGCCTCTATATTAAACTTATTAGGTCTTATTATCTTTATAATTACTTAGTAAATAAAGTCCCCTAGAGGAGTATTACTAAAAGCTTTATTTAATATAACTTTAATAAAATATTTCTAATTAAGGATAGAGTATATACTAAACTTAAGGGTTTTATTTAGTATATAGATATTATTTTATATAATAATATCTTTAGCTATATTCTTAAAGAAGGGTATACTTTATATAAAGTTAGTATTCTTATATTCTTTATATAGTATAGATATTATAAAGGATTTATTATAAATTAGTAAAGAAAAAAAAGAGGGAAAAGTATAAAGCTTTATATATAGTAGTAGAGCTTTTTATATTTTTAGCTATAAGAACCTCTTATAATAACCTCTTTAGTTAAGAAGTTATCTCTATTTAGTAGTATTTACTTTATTAAAAGGTTTAGTAAAGCTATTATTAGCTAGGTTATAAGAGCTTTAGTAACCTCTTTAGCCTTAATATAATTAGCCTTATTATATATAGTACTACTAGCTTTACGCTATATAACTAGCGCTATTACTATTCTATTAGTCTATTTAGCTAAAGTATATATTTAACTTTATATAAAGGTTTACTTATTAGTAGGAATATATAGGGTTTCTATATTATTTTCTTTAATTAGTAGAGGGTATAGGTTAAGGTACCTATATAGTATTTTTAGAATTATACCTACGTATAAGGTGAATTTTGCTATAGTCTTTTTATAAGGGGGCTGCGTTATAACTATAAACTTAATATAAAGTATATAACTTTAAGTTTTATTATGCTATATATAAACTCTATAAGTATTAGTTTTTAGCTTAAAAATAAGATTAATTATATAAAATTTATAAAAATATAGTTACTATCTTAGTTACTAATAAAGTAAAATATAAATATATTAAATCCTTTATTACTAATATTAATAGTAAGGAATATAAGCTTTTTAGGTTAATAGTAATATAATATTATCTTTATTATTAGCTAGTCTATAAGTAGCTTAAATATATTCTACTTAATTTAAGTTAGTTAATACTATATTACTAAGGTATATATAAACTAAGCTTTTTTAGATTAATTATCTTTTAGTTTATTAATATCTTTATTCTTATAGAGGAGTATTATTTTATACTTTTAGAATAAGTATACCTTATATTAATACTAAAAAATAAATCTCTATAAAAAATCAGTTTTCCTAATAAATATACCTAAATCTAATAAGGTCTTAAGGTAAGTAATCTTCTATAAAGCTTCTATCCTATCCTTAGTAATATATATACTAAAAATATTTACTTTAAATCTAAAAAGCTTAATAGAGTTATAACTATAAAAGCTTTTCTTTAAATTAAATATAAATCTTAAGCTTTTAAAGATTATTAAAACTTTCTCTAAATATTAGATATATTCCTTAAATATATTACTAAAAGTAATTATATTATTAATATATACTTAGATAAAGTATTTATATCCTTATAGCTTCTAGTCTATAAATTTTTAAATAAAAATAGTAAAATTATAGAAACTTTATAAAGCTATATTAAATATCTCTAAGCTTCTAAAGTTAATAATAACTATTTAGTTATAATAATTAATAAATATAAATAGTTAATAGAAGAATCTTAAAATATTAGATACTAAAAGCTATTTCTTATTATATAAACTATTAATAATATTATCTTAAGATAAAATAAAATAAGTATTAAGTATAATTATATAGTTAAGTTTATAGAGGTTAACTATTATATAACCTTTCTTCTTACTATTAATAATCTTCTAAGTAATAAATATAAAGTAGCTAAATAATATTAATTTAAATATCTAGTTAAGCTTATTCTTAATATATAGCTTTTTATATATTTTATTAAAAACCTTAAGTTTTTTAGACCTAAGTAAATATAAATATATACTTAAGTTTTTCTTCTATTATCCCTTAACTAGCTTAATTTATATCTTTTTATCTTTAAATATTAGAATAATTCCTTTATTATACTAAATATTAAATTTATTTAGTAGTATCTTAATAATATTCACTTTAGTGTAGTTTTTAGTTAAGGTATTTACTCCTTTATTAGTCTAAATTTTAAGTATACTTTCTAATTATTTTAAGTTTAGTAAAATCTATATAATAGTAGCTTTATAAGTAGCTCTTATAAATTCTTTAATATCCTCTTCTAAAGTATTAAAAATAGCTATAATATATTTATCTAACTTAAATTCCTATAGTAATTATTTATCTATAAAGTTAAAAGTAGTTAATCTTATAACTATTATATATTCTTAAGATAGTAAGTATTTACTATTATAATTATATATATAAAGTTAGCTAAATTTCTAATACTATTAAGTTTATAGTTATAATATAGCCCTCTTATAAAAAGACTATAGTAAAATTCACCCTATATATAGGTATAATTCTAGAAATACTATATAGGTATTTTGACCTATACCTTCTACTAATTAAGGAAAATAGTATAGAAACCTTATATATTCCTACTAATAAGTAAACTTCTAAATATTACTATATAAAGTTAAATATACGCTCTAGCTAAATAAACTAGTAGAATAGTAATAGTGCTAGCTATATAGCGTAAGGCTAGTAGTACTATATATAGTGAGGTTAATTATATTAGGGCTAAAGGGGTTATTAAGGCTCTTATAGCTTAGTAATAGCTTTACTAAACCTTCTAGTGAGGTAAACGCTACTAAATAGAGATAACTTCTTAATTAAAAAGGTTATTATAAGAGGTTCTTATAACTAAAAGTATAAAAAGCTCTACTATATAAGGCCTTATACCCTTCCCTCTTCCTCTTCCTCACTAACCTATAATAAATCCCTATATAAAGCATACCCTTCTTTAAGAATATAGCTAGGGATATCGCTACGTAGAATAATATCTATATACTAGATAAAACCCTTAAATTTAGCATATACTCTATCCCTAATTAGAAGTATTTTATTAAAGTTATATTAAATAAAGCTTTTAGTAATACCTCTCTAGGGGACTTTATTTACTAAATAATTATAGTAATAAGAAGACCTAATAGTTTTAATATAGAGGCTATATATATCTCTAGCTATCTTAAGGAGTAGCCTTTTTTTATATAAATCCTCTATAATACTAAGGTAGATATAGCTTAAGCCTTAGTATAAGCTTAATAGGGATTAATAAGTACGCTTTATACTAACTAATAGAGAGAGTATTACTAATAATAATATAGCTATAAAGACGCTAGCTAGTTTAATTAAATAAGAAGACTATAATAATAGTAATAACTTAATAGTAAATAGTAAAGTAGTAATAAGGATAGTATTTAATAGTAGTATAAGTAATATATAAGAGAGAGGATAGGTTAATAGTTTAATAGTTTATAGTAATTAAGTAATTAAATAATTATAAACTATATTATTACTAAAGTGAAGTTAAAGATAGTGAAGTTATTAACTAATATATATATATAAGTATAGCTAAAGTTAGGAGAGTTATAATTATATAACTAAAGGCTATATATATTATTAAGAGGTATAAAGTTAAGAGGTTTATCGCTCTAAGTAGGTAAAAATCATAGTAAACAGCTAGAGGCTATTTCTAATACTATTTAATATTAAGAAGTTTATCTTTAGTATTAACTATAAATATAATTTCTAAGATCTCTATATTATAAATATAATTAAAAGCTATTTTATAGTTAGCTTTAAATATATAATTAATAAGTATATAAAGTATACTATATAAGAACTATAAATACTATATAGGAACTTATACTATAGCTACTATAGAGATTATTATATTATTTTTAGTAGTAATATATTAATAGACTAGTTTTCTATATAATAAGAAAGTTATTAAGGTTATAAAGCTATAATAATAAATAAAATAGACTTCTTATATAAGATATCTTAACTTAATACTATACTTATAGAGAAAATCTATATTAAATAATAACTTTAGCTTTAAATTATCTATAATATATATAATAATAGTAAAGTAGCTATATATAAAGATAACTCTATTTTTTATATTAATTATACCTATAATATAGAAGTTTAATATAGCTTCCTCTTTAATCTTAATATTACTTATAATTCTATCTATATTATAAAATTTAATTTTATAAATTATTACACTTTATAAGTTAGATATTAACTAATATTAATTAACTATAACTAGAAATATACTAAAATTAAAGTAGACCTCCTTATCTTACTTTTATAGATCTCTATAGATATTCACTTAGTAATAAGTATTCTTATAGAAAAAACTTAACTTAATATTAATTAGACTAAATTTAATAACTTTATTAAGTTTAAAAGTATAATTTACTATATTATAAAGTTTATTATCCTTTTTACTCTTCTTATATTTACTTAAGTCTCTAAAAAATATAACTCCTATATTAATAAAAGTATTAATAGCTAGTATTTTATATAAAAATAACTTTTATTAGTTTAAGATTTAATCTATTATAATTAAGTTTATAGTTATAATGCAGCCCCCCTATAAAAAGATTATAGTAAATTCACCCTATATATAAATATAACTCTAGAAATACTATATAAGTACTTTAATTTATACTCTCTACTAATTAAGGAAAATAGTATAGAAACCCTATATATTCCTATTAGTAAGTAAACCTTTATATAAAGTTAAATATATACTCTAGCTAAATAGACTAATAGAATAATAATAGCGTTAGCTATATAATATTAAGCTAGTAGTAGTAATACTATATATAGTAAAGCTAATTATATTAAGGCTAAATAGGTTATTAAAGCTCTTATAGCTTAATAATAGCTTTACTAAACCTTTTAATAAGGTATTATAAATATTATTATAAAAGAGATAACTCCTTAACTAAGGAGGTTATTATAAGAAGTTCTTATAGCTAGAAGTATAAAAACTCTACTATATATAGGGCTTTATATTTTTCCCTCTTCTTAACTTATAATAAATCCTTTATAATATCTATACTATATAAAGTATTTAAATTTACTAAGTATAAACTAAGTAATACTTTTATCTTTATAAATAATATATAATATATTTAGAATAAGTTTAACTTTAATATATTTAATAAAAAGCTCTTATTTAAAGAATAATTTAAAGAAAATTAAATATATATTATCCTAATAGCTTTATTAATAAGTTTCTTAGAAGTTTTTATAAGTAATAATATTATCCCTTTTATTAAAAAAGCTTTAAATAATATTAATATAGAGTTTAACTATATTTTTAATTACTTTAATAAATAGGATTTCTTCTCTAAAATATTTAAAAGTATTAAAGAGGATATAAGCTTTATATAGAGATAGTAAGTATATTTTATACTAACTAATAGAGAGAATATTACTAATAATAATATAACTACTTCTAGGTTTATTAGCTTAATATACTACTTTATTTATAGATAATATAAGGTATATTAAAGGTGTTAGTTAGCCTAATTAAATAAGAAAACTATAATAATAGTAATAATTTACTTCTAAAGAAGTTATTATAGTAAATAGTGAAGTAGTAATAAAGATAGTATTAGTAGTATAAGTAATATATAAGAGAGAGGATAGGTTAATAGTTTAGTAGTTAGTAATTAAGTAATTAAGTATTTATAAACTATATTATTACTAAAGTGAAGTTAAAAATAGTAAAGTTATTAATATATATATATAAGTATAGCTAAAGTTAAGAGAGTTATAATTATATAACTGAAGGCTGTATATATTATTAAGAGGTATAGAGTTAAGAGGTCTATTGCTCTAAATAGGTAAAAATCATAGTGAACAGCTAGAAGCCTTAATCTATTATAAAGTATATATTAGAGTAAATATAATATATAAATATATTCCCTAATAAGAATATATCTTTATACTTCTAATATATATAAATATATAATTTAAGTAGTACTAATAATAATACTTTTAATTTTAATTTTAATATTAGCTTCTACTATCTTAATATTATTATTATTAGTAGCTAATTATATAATAGATATAGTATTTATAAAAGTATAGTTATAATAAGAGAAGTAATATAAGTATTAAAAATATCTATATTATTAGTTATAGTATTATCCTCTATAAGTAAAACTTCTTCTTCACTTTTACTTTTATAATTCTTATTATATTTATAGCTATTATTCTCTAGCTTAGTATATCTCTCCTTAAAGTTAGTATTATTAATATAAATATAAATAGATTAATAGAAGTTTATATTACTATAGTAGTTATTTTATCTATAATTTCTATTATAAAAATACTACTACTAATAATAATAATAAGGTTAATATAACTAGTTATACTAAATACTACTATAGTAAAAGTATACTCTAAAGCTATAACTATATATAAAGCTTATGTAAAAGCAGTATAACTAATATCTATTATTATAGTAGCTATTAAATTAGTTATTATAATTATTTTAATAATTATAATTATTATTAAAATTAAGGTAGTAACTATTATTATTATAGTAACTATTATTATTATAATAACTATAGTTATTCTACTAATTACTATAATATCTACTATATTAATAGGAGTTACCTTAATAGCTTTAGCTAAAGCTGCTATAACTATAATTACTATATTAAAGTTAATTATTATAATTAAAACTAATATATATAGTTTTATTATAATAGTTAGTCTACTTATACTCTAAAGCATTATAAGCTATAATAGCTAAGCTATTAGATATATTCTTATAGAAACTAATAAATATTATACCTCATATTATATCCTATATAGCTTTAACTTTTTAAGTAATATATTTAATCTATAATATAAGATTATAGCTATTATCTAAAACTACTAAGTTCTAACTAAGTACCCCCTAAAGGAGAATTTAAATAAAACTAAATATAACTAGCGCTATAAAAATAATATAAGGCTAAAATTACTTATACTAATATAACTAATAAAACTATACCTAATAATTAAATAATTATTTTTATAACTATTAATTATATATTAATATAACTAAAAGGAATAAAATAACTATAACTTTATTTAATTAGAATAAAAAGTATAAATATATAAATTACTTATTATAGTAATTCCTATAATTATTTAAAATAAATAAAAACTATATATTAAGTTAGTTACTATAAAAAGTATATATTAATAGAATAGTAATTCCTTAAATTTAATAATATAGTTATTATTAATAAAAGTTAATATTAAGTTAAGATTTAAAACTAAAATAATAAAAACTAATAATCTATAATAAATCTATAAACTATAATTATAATAATACTATAGATCTAGAATATCTAATTTAGATTAAATAAAGCTATAATAATTAACTTTATAATAAGGTTTTTATAGTTAATTACTTATTATAGTAATTA
>JAQIUS010000609.1:0-22914 GCA_028639655.1 Colletotrichum sp. SAR 10_66
CCCCCCCCGGCACGTACAGGAGTCGCAGCGGGCACCAGGTCAGGTCAGGTCTTGTTCCAGCTGTCAGCTGTGCCCGGGCGCTGCAGAATCTGGATCTGATGTGAATCTGCAGCGGAGCCATGGACAACTTTGCTTTTCGTTTTTCGCTTCCACTTCGTTTGCCTTCCAGCGTCCGGGCCCTTTCGCATGGCATGGCGTGCTCGGGACTGTCTAGAGACTGTTGCACCTCTGAACGTTAAACCAGCAGAACCAATGAAGCGATCGCGATCAAAAAGATAAGGTCGTGCCCGGGTTCGAACCGGGGTTGCCGGAAGATGTTTGACAGCTGTAGGTGATCAAAATCCGGCTGGAAGCTGGTGTCAGCACGAGAGAGTAAGGTATCGGAATCTGCTGCGACGAAGAATGTGCTTACAGTGATAACCACTACACTACACAACCGGAGTGTGCGTGTCATCCATCCTGCTGGGGACTGACGATGGATCCTCGCGTCTCCAATTCCACTTCAAGAACAGGACCAGGGTCTGCAACGGCTTCACGTGACGATGCATGACTGACCCTGCTGTGGCCGTTGTTGCGTGGTGGTAGTGGAGTGGACCGCAAGAGCCGCGCTACACGACGTGCAGCCGACGAAGCGATGCCTCTGGTGAATCTTACCAAACTATAAGGTGATTGATTCACCTTATGAAGACTGCCTCTAGAAACTATAAGGTGATGCATTCACCTGAGAGAAGTCGGGGACGTCGTTATCCTAAGCGCTGCGACATCGCAACCCCCACGGCGGTCGACTTACGCAACTATAAGGTGATTCATTCACCTGATGAAGTGTGCTACTTCGAAACCATAAGGTGAAGCAATCACCTTATGAGGAAGACTTTCTGCCCAGCCCTTATCAGATCGGGAAGCAGCAGGGTCATCGATGTGTGTCGTTTTGTCGAGAGTTTGATGATGCATCTTGCAAGAGAAGCATCGATGTTGGCGGAATGCAAATGTACTTTGGTAGATCCTTGATACCCCTTGAGACCAGAAACTCAATCAACAGGCACGAAAGACAGAGTTTCTTCCGAATAACTTCACGGGCGAGCCTCTTCTCTCCCCTCGGTGCTGGCGGGAGTTCCGTCAAACTTACACGCGCACCCGACCCCGCCGACCGAACAGCGGGGACAGTAATTAACATGGACTTGTTGGACCGGTCGTGTGCAGTGGCATGCGGGGAAGCGCCGCAGATTGGCCACGGCCCAGTGTTAGCTAATTCGCTCGAATCATTACGTCTTTACTTATCGCCCGCGTCTGGCCGCCGGCGCGACACTTGAAGGCTCGATGTGGCCGATGACTGTGGCCGCCCGACGTCGGAATTGGCCGCCTGGGGGCCCGGGAAGGGTCAGGGGAAAAGGGTCCAGCGGGAGGCACTCCGGGGACAAAGCCATCACTCTTCCGAGGCCCTTTTCCCACTCTTCTTCCCATTGTTCAGAGGGCATTTGCACTTTTCAATTCTTTATAAATTACCCGCGGGTCCCTCGCACCATTCGGGCAGCCTTTTTTATCTATTAGCCACAGTCACGAATTGTTCGCTGCAGGTGAATACACAACGCAACTCTCATCAGCTGAATTGAACCCCTCACTTGACCCCTCCTTAAACCACCGTCAACCTTCACAATGACAAGCGAACAGGAGTACACTCTTGAGCAGGTCAAGACGACCAGGATCGCGTCGGATGATATCGACAAAACCTTTCGCTCTAGCAGTATCGGTAAGTTTTCATCCGCTTTTACTCCCCCGAGACTCACTTGAGATAGGGGCTCGGGCTGAGACTGACTTGTTTCGACATAGATCTCATCTCTGCGGCCCTCGGCGGAAAGATCCTGGCTTTCTCAGACGAATGGTTTGCGGAGGCTACCAACCTGTTGACGCCCACTCCTCCCATCAGGCAGCCTGGCAAGATGGTTTACACTGGCGCTTGGTACGATGGCTGGGAGACCAGACGGCACAACACAGAGCCATTTGACTGGGTTATTGTCCGTCTCGGCGTTGCTTCTGGAACCGTTGAGGGTGTTGAAGTTGACACTGCTTTCTTCTCTGGCAACCATGCTCCCTCAATTTCGGTAGAGGGCTGTTTCAATCTCAACGACGAGGAGGTCGTCTCATGGAAGGGCGGCAGAGGACAGTGGGAGACGATTCTCGGCAACGAGGAATGCGGCCCCTCTCAGCGCTTCGGTTGGAGGTTGGCCGAGCCCAAGCAGAAGCAGTACACTCACGTACGCCTGAACATGTACCCCGACGGTGGTATCGCTAGATTCCGCCTCTTCGGCCACGCTGTGCCTGTCTTCCCCGAGGATAAGGAGGCCATCTTCGACCTGGCGGCGGCGCAGAATGGCGGTGTTGCCATCTCGTGCAGCGACCAGCACTTTGGCACCAAGGATAACCTCCTGCTGCCGGGCCGCGGCAAAGATATGGGTGACGGATGGGAGACGGCTAGATCACGCACTAAAGGTCATGTAGACTGGACGATTGTTCGCCTTGGCGCACTAGGATACATTCAGAACATCGTCGTGGACACGGCACACTTCCGTGGTAATTTCCCACAGAAGGTCAAGATCGATGCTCTTGAATGGAAGGAGAGCGGCGAGCCCGGAGCGGACGCCGCCGGATGGACTGAGATTGTGGCCCCGAGCAAGTGCGGGCCGGACCAGGAGCATGACTTCCAGAGCGGCATCAAGGACAAGGTGGCGTCTCACGTGAAGATCACCATCATCCCGGATGGAGGAGTTAAGAGACTTCGTGTCTTTGGCAAGAGAGCATGAGCGTTGATTTGTTGGGATGGCATAGGTAGGCAGACGCGTGTATGGAGAAGCCATAGGCTCGGCATCCCTCTGGAACAAGGTAGCGTAGAATTGGGAAAACAAAGGGGGAAAAGTCCAAAATTACAATCAACGGTCTATGAAGATGACAACAATTCCAGGGAGGCACCTTGCTGCATCTGCTCTGACTGACTGGTTGGGCTCCTCCGTGATATAGGTAGGTAAGGTAAGGTAATGTGCCTGGCACCTACCTACCTAGGTACCTAAAGTAAGGTAAGGTACCTTATTTCACTGAGCACTTTTAGGGGCTCGGCGGGGCAGCTCAATGCTCAGATGACGCACGGTCCGCAGTTGGGCACTTCTTCCCCATGGTGCAGGGGCACAGGGGCTTGATGCCCACCTGGGCACCAGCTAAGGTACTGGACAAGACTTGGATCGTGTCTAGCGGACTGGTGCTGCGCTGTGGGCAATTTATTAGTGACATCAGCAAGCTGGTCGCCGGGCAGGGCCTGGCCCAACGGACCCGACGACGTGACGGGACGTCCATCTGCCTGAACTGGGTCCGTTGCGGGACTCTCAGGCCAGCACGTACCTATGCGCACACACCGGGCGGCGGGCAAGACACATAACCTGGACAGCAACCAGCAGGACAACCTCATCACACGACGCCGAGCCCGCGGTCCTTTTTCGCATCCCGCGCTGCCGATTTGAACACATCAACAACCTGCATCGACATACGGCACCCACCACCAACGAAGGTCCAACAACGACGAGAACGCCGCTTCTATCCTTCGTCTTGCTACCACGGATGCATCCCCACCCATAGCAAGCTTGCCTCTCACACGAAACTTCCCGCAAAACATTTCCACATCGCACCGAATCGAATCGCGCATCGCATAAACCGATACCCCCGTCCGACTAATGCCTACCGGGCCTCTTAGCTGCCCCTCCTCCCACCATGGACTTCGGGGACGTTAACGGTGGACTTGGCGACGAACAGAAGCCTCGCCCTCTACCCTCAGACTTGCCCAAGTCCCTAGACGATCGCAGTCATCGTCCACGCGAGCTGGTACCGGAGACGGAAATGTATGATGGTTGGCAGGGTAAGTCGCCTTTCCCCCTCCCCCTCCCCGTCCCCCTCTAGCCGCGAGAGGCCCTCGCCTGCAATTCTTGACATGTTAAGATGATGCGTGGCTAACACCCAACTGCCAGGACAATCGCAGTTTCTGACCACGCCCGTACTTGCAAAGCCCCTCAACTTTGGCAATCTGAGCTTAGACGACTCTACGTACGATGAAGATATCACTACAGGTCCCAAGAATAGCGACGCACGTCTGATGGAGATGCTCGCCGCCCAAGCCGCCCACCGGGTTGGCCCGGGTTTCGATGACGAGAATACGATACTGGCCGACGAGAAGCTTACCGAAGATGAGAAGAAGGACTTGTTGCAAAAGGCACTCAACATGGCTGCGAGCAACGGCGACACCGAGAGGATTGGCAGCATACTCGGCGGGAAGGCCAAAGAATACGTCGACGTCAATGCGCCCGACGAAGACGGAACCCCTCCGCTCATATACGCGAGCTGCTTCGTGGGTCAAAAGTAACCGGCCAAACCTCGCATCTGCTGATTGAGGACAGGGTCACGAAAGTGTCGTCAAGGCGCTCATCGACGCTGGCGCTGACGTCGACAAACAAGACCGGAATCAATGGAGCGCGCTTATGTGGGCAATGACGAACCGGCACAAGAGCATCGCCAAGATCCTCCTCGACAATGGGGCATCGGCCGAGCAAAAGACCTCGTCTGGCCGGACGGCCTTCGACTTCGTGCCACCGGACAGTGATATGTCCTTCTATCTACACGACAGTGGCTACAACATAGGCAATGCGGGAACGGATGACTTCTACAACCCTGGCTTTTCGCAAGACCGTTTTGAAGAGGAAATGGCCGAAAACGAGTTGCGCAGACGAATGATGATGGACAGTGCACGCGATCTCGAAGTTGACTTGGGTAACGTTGGCATGGATGATCAGCCAGAAGTAAGTTCTAACCAGCCACTTGCTTTCCTAACCCTGGTACTGACGCAACAAGGCTACCGATGAGTTCGAAGAGGAGCAGCCTGAATTTGATTGGTCTCGCTGTCTGCATGATCAAATGTTTGTGTTCCAAGAACACGAACTTGACCGCATTCTAGACATTGTCATTACCAATATGACGCCTCAAAGATCTCCCGCACAGAAGCCGGTTCCTGCGAACATGATCTTCCTTAGTGCGAGATACGCGCACTACCACTCTAGCCCCGACCTGTTGGCTAAGCTGATGATATCAGCCATGGACAAGATCAATGATGTCGTGGAGCAGTATCAATGGGATATGACGATCTTGGCTTTCTGGATTTCTAATGCCACCTTACTGCTTCATTACCTCAAGAAAGACGCTGGACTTGTGGAAGCAACGGTTCAGTTCCAGGCTCAACTTTCAGAGCTCATCAATGAGATTTTCATACTCATTGTCAGGGATGCGGAAAGGCGACTAGACAAGGTTCTCGACGCTGCAATGCTCGATCACGAGACCATTCCCGGATTCGAGGACATTGCCTTCCAAAACGAATGGAGAATTTTCAAGCGCAAAGCGCAAGTCAAGGAAGAACCCTTAGAAAAGCGCTTCCGGCCACCGTCCCCAAAGCAAAGGGCGAAGCCTGCTCCGCGCAACGTCACCTCCCTGCTGTCATCCACTTTGTTTGTGCTGGATCTTTACGACATCCATTCAGTTATCACAGCGCAGATTGTCTCGCAGTTGCTATATTGGCTTGGAGCAGAGCTTTTCAACCGCATAATGTCTAACAGAAAGTACCTTGCGCGGACGAAAGCGATGCAAATTCGGATGAACGTCTCGACGCTGGAGGACTGGGCTAGAACCAACAACCGACAACCCGAGCACTACGAAGGAGGCGAGACGAAGTCCTCTGGCGAAACGACGGTGGACGCGGCGAGGCGGCATCTTGCGCCTGTCATTCAGCTTCTGCAATGGCTGCAGTGCTTTTCTTCACTCGGTGCCGACGACCTCGAGGCTCTCGTGGGCACACTGCAACAGCTCAAGCGGCTAAGCCCACAACAGCTGATCCACGCAGCGCAACATTACAGGCCAGAAGTCGGCGAGAAGGGACTACCGAAGAGCGCCCTCAAGTATCTCAACGCGATTCAAGCAGAGCATGTGCGCAGAAAGGAAGACCGCAAGAGCGCCCCTTCAACGCCGGTCAAGGCGAAAGATGCAAATGGTGGTAATGCGGACAACACCGTTGGCAAGGCGGACAAGAGCCCAGGTGGAAATGAGAGTGAAGAGGAAGACGAGGATGTGCCGGAGAATCTCCTCATGGATCCGGCCTTGATGCTACCATTCACGCTGCCATCCGTAACGGACATGCTGGTCTCGTATGGGGCAGGCTTCGGAGGTGTCAACAGGGAGCGGGCGCGCAAATACATTCCTTCCGTCCCGCCCGAGTTCCTCTCGAAACTTGAGGCTAGCGGCGCACGCAAGGGACCAATGTTCAGTGAAAAGGATTGGGAGAATGAGGAGGTTTGAAGAAGCCGTTCGATGCTAATTACCCTCGAGACGGAAGGTCACTTATTTTTTGCGGCATTTATGTGCAAGTGGTTAGTGGCGGCATGAAGCCGCGCCTAGTGGAATTCAGGAAACCACGCAATTGGAGACGTTTCGGGTGGCGCTGCAAATTTCTGCGACAGGCGGTGCGATGTATGGGAAACCGCCAACCAGCATAGCGATTGATTCAATGACACGCAGAGACGGCTCACACAGCGCGTTTGCAAGGGGCAAACAGGCATTTTATTGAGGCAATGGTTTTTTCGAAAATCCTCATTGAGCATGGGACGGCACCAAAGGGATACATTTCTCTCCTCCTTGGTCTGCATATTGGACGGAAGATGACCTTCAGGGAAGCGGCATAAGTAACCAGCGGTGCGAAGGTAGGAGTGTGGATGAACGTGTACACTCAAAGTCGAAGCTGAGCAAAACGGAATAGCCTGCCTGGACTGCCCACGATGAAAGAGGGGGACGGGTTCGCTCTATGCCAAGGTCATTGAGCTATTTAGTCTCGTTTTCTCCAACTTGTTAATGCTCGCGACGTAGTTGACTCACCTTGGGATGTGGTTCCCGTGTGGTTCCTGTGGCCCCAGAACGCCCCGTTTACTCCGTAACGGTTCGACCGCCCTCTGGGCTGGAAGAGGTGGGTGCGTTCTTTTCAACTTCTTTTTCGGCTATGCCCCCGTGGTCGGTGCGAGAACCACCACATTGAGTTGCCTTAGCAGTCACGCAAGGCAACGGATGGCCTGGAGTTTGCTAAGTCGTCTGCTGGTGTGAAAAGTTCGTGATGGCCAAACACCCACTCCTCATCTATCCCGCTAATGCCTCCAAGGCCTGTTGTTGGAATCCCCCGGGTTGAAAACGCCCCCCTAGCATAGGCCCTCAGAGTCTTAGGGCACATTCCTGCGTGGGACGACCCGAGAACGTGGGAGACGAGGATGGGTGGAGAGGACCCTGGAAGGATGTTCCAGCCGGCAAACAGCCAGCCGAACCCGATGCGGCGCTAGAAAGGTCGGGAAGACCCCGATCTAAACCCCAAAAGGGTCTGGCCTCCTGCCACGTCAGATTCTTGCACCAGTGGTCTCAAGAAGTGTGCACACTGTCACATGCATATGGCGCAAATGCCAGACCACGACTGCCAGCTGTTTGGGTCGTTTGTGGCTCCGGGGACAAGCAGGAAGCATCCAGGTTTGCTCTAATCTACTGTCATTCAAACCTATGGCCATGGCTGGTTGGTTGGTATGGAGGGCGCTAAAGAGGAAGAAGAAGGGGGCAAAGTCTGCAGTCTCTGTTCCTGGGATTTTTGCGCCATATCTCTGGCTTCCGTGAAATTTGCTACTAGAAAGGCAGAGGGGGTAGAAACGAGTATTGTTAGTTAGATGGGAATAGAGAGTGGCATAGGAATAGGGACATAAGCAAAGCAGAGGTCCGTTATTGAAAGTGGTTGAAGTTGCTCAACAAACTAGGGAAATGGCTGTCTTTCCTACTCCAACCAAGCACGTTCGAGTGGCGCACGAACTGCTGGGGCGAAAAATTAACTGTGTTGACTGGGGGTGGTTCGATATGACCGACAAAGGGTTGGATCCGATGCTAGCGTCCCAGCAAGAACGTTGATGACAAGGCATCGCGCAAGCATATGCTCGACGGCAAGAGCTTGGGGATGGGCACGTAAACCCTGCCCTGGGAAGCCTCCCGTTCGGGAGAAACTAGCTTCCGCTCACCATCCCGAACAGGCGGTAAAGACGTGTGAGTCAATAGAGGGCCAATATGATAAGCTGAGTGAGACAAATCTCTTTTGGCATTCAGATCAGACGAAGCAGAAGGGTTAACGCCGATCAGAAGGGTCCCGTGATTCTGCAACCCGCGTGTGGTTTGGATGACGAGGACATATCTGACGGTCCCCGGACTGGGTTCGCATTCTTTTCGAAATTTAGACAAGATTGGACGGGAGGGCAGGGCCACGAAAGCGTTTGCAGACCGAGCGACAGCCAATTAATGGGTGATGCGTGGGACGACGGTTGCTGGCATGTCGTGATTAGATTGAAGGGTTTGGCGCCGGGAAGGGGAGCTGCGCTGTGTACGAAGAGCAGCAGGCTGCTAACACAAAGACAGGTAAGTCCAAGATTCGGCGGTCGCTTTGAAGAGACATGTGTAACGATAGTTTCCGGCTGCGTCGGGCGGCCGTTGCTGTGTAAGGCGGATGGAGCAGATTGGGGCCGGGCCGGGGCAGATTATGGATAGGCGTTCGCAACGGCGGGTTAGCGAGAGAGGAGGTTGAACATGACCAGCGTCGGGGCGCAATTATGGCGTACGCTCGCGTATCGCGTCCGGAGATGTTGTCGCGGTGAATTCGGCGGTCATGAAGAAGTGTTGCGGAGGCCGATATGCAGAAAGGTGGGCTTTGTGCGTTGAATGACCCCGAGTAGCGGTATCGGTTGCAGGGTGACCTTCACCGACTCAATGCGTAGCGATGACGACGAGGGAATGGAGAGGGTCTTTTCTGGTCGGCTGCCATAGAGAAGCCCTGCTTCGGGTACTGATGCATGGCCAGATGGCGGGAGACGGGCCGGGGGTTCAAGCCAATGAGCCTATCAGAAAGCGTTTGAGGTGCGTGGCATGGGAACGATTGAAGATGTGGCTGGTCGTGGGTGGATTGATTGTCGCTGCGTTGCGTATGGGCGCTCGCTCCCATCATGTGGCTGTCCGTCACCCAGGCCTGGCCGGTCTGTCTGCACTTTTCTTTCTGGTGCGCGCCTCTTCTCTCTTTTTTTCAATCTCCTGTGCCTGGCTACGTTGCGTTGCGTTGCGTTGCGTTGTTGGGATGGATGGCACGGGAAGACGGACAGGGACAGGACAGTGGAGGCTCGTTCAGAGGACGACGACACCCACTCACTCCCGTCGACCACTGGACATTGTCAACCAGAAAACAAGTGGTAGGGCACGATTCCCACGACAAGCCAATGGGAATGGGGCGGATCGTGGATCTCCAGCCAATCTGGGAAGTTGGCTGCAGCGTGACAGGGTTCCCCCGACCGCCTCTGATGATGATGCCCTTGTCGTCCATCCATGGTTTGCTGTGCGTGTGAGAGCAACAGGTGTGAGTGCGTGCAGATTGTGGTGCCGGGCTGTTGCGGCTGTTGCTTCCACCGCTTCCTGCTCTGCAACATAGGCACCTTACCAAAGGTAGAACTGAGGTGGACATCTTGGACAGGGCTGGGCCGCCTCGAAACCCATCAGTCGTGGAAGCAAAAGACAAGAAATACCCAACCTCGAGCTTCCAGTCTCCCTCGTGTCTTTCCTGACCTTTTCCCCGCCTCCTTCCGAAGCAATTGCATGTCCTTCTTTGCGCCAGCCAAGCCAGCGTTTTGTATATCACCACCAAGCCAATGCCAGCACTCTTTGGCCCTCACCAAGTTCGCCGCACAAGGTACCTACCTACATTACCTTACCTACCTACCTCATCACACCTTCCCGCTCGATGTTATTTTCCCATCCTTCCTATTCACTCCCCCCTGCCTCCATGCAATCAATTAACCAACTCCAGACCACAGTCCCGATTCTTCTTGATCCTTCCGCCGTTTGACTGTGTCGTGCCTGCACAATCTTGCAGCCACTTACACACATCACCGCCTACTCCACGGCTGCTCTCTCGCTTTGAACGACGCCATCCAGCGCCACGCTGCCATATCACGACCCCTGCTCGGTGCCCGATAGGTCACCCTCTCTTCTTTTCCGTCCCTCTTGGATCGTCGCCCGTATAGCTCTCGCATCTCAGCATCTCATCCATCCCTCCGAGGACTCTCTGTTCCCACATTAGGCTAGCGCCACTGTCTAACCTTGAGGGCTCGAAATTGGCACACCTGAATCCAACGCTCAACGGCTCTCCGAGCTCTGGACCGCGAGCCACTTACCTCCACTTACGCCGTCACAACACCCGCCTTGGCCGCCCGTCCAGTCCATCTCTGGACCTGCTGTGCTCCCACCGGCGTACCACCGACCGCTGAGGGAGCTCCAATCCCACGCCGGTACTCAAGACCCCGGCTCCGTTTACGAGCGAGCACGGGCGGATCGTCTCCTTCTAGCCACTCGCGCCCGGCCGGAGCACCCTGAGTACTACGCCATGGCCCCCCAAAAGTCCACAAGCGTGCGCCTGAAAGCCCGGCCTACGCTCGTTCCCTTCAAGGACGATACTAGCCTCATCGCCGTCCGCTACGAAAAGACGGTCCAGGCAGAGCCTCCTATTCCTATTCTTACGCGCCTCCCCCGGAGATCTCTATCCATCTCGACGCGTCGAACCTGCCGTTCTGCAACTTCGTCTCTTCCAAGTCCGCCCATCAGTCCCGTCGTCGTTACTCCTCCTCCAGCAATCGAACAGCACCCTGCCTTTCGTCCCCGTGTGCCCGCTGCCGACAACGATTGGAAGAGGGATTCCGGCCTTGCACCCACTGCTTCGTCTGGGGCCACAATCGTCGAGGAGTGCGAGGACCAGGATCACGCGTACGACAAAATCGACGCCTTGATTGTTGCTGGCCACGTTGTGCAACGACAAAAGCTCGTAACACCCTCCATCTGCGACAGCGAATCCTTTTATTCCACCGAGGACCCTTCAGTAGCCAAACGGCCTTTAGCTGGCCGATGCACGCGGACAGCTGCGCAAATGTCCATCGCCATGGACCATTATCATCTTGCGCAACTCCAAATCGCTGAACGTAAGTTGTCTGGCAGCTTTAGCAGCACCTTGTCGGTAGAGTCTCCGGTTGAGTTGCGGGACAAGAGTCTAGCCGACCTATCACCTGCCACGCAGCCAATGATCACCCCGGCGCGGGGCTCCTCTTTTACAGCCTCTGATAAGTCGCCTAATCTCTCCCCTGTCAACATCCCAGACGACTTCAACCTCCTGAGCAAGGATGCCACCGACTTCTCCCCCATTTCAATCTCCATCCCCACCGTCAGTCTGCTCGACGATGATTTCCTGACGACCCTCTCCTTCTCCAATCGTGGCAGTATTATGTTTGGCGGTCGCCGTGCTTTCCCCGCACAAACAACCGACGGAACAATGGAAGCCAAGTCGCAAACGGATGATGTCCACGCTCCAGCTCCTGCATCACCCCCGACTCCTGCATCTGAGCCTGCGCCTCCTATCCTCCACATTAAATACGAGGAACCACTCCAGAGCGCTGTCGCCAGCATGAGGGAGCCCTTCGCGAACGAGGCTGCTTCCAAGGAACCCATACCGAATGAAGTTCCGTCGAGCGAGGCCCCAATGATGGAGCCTACCGAGTCCAACGGACACAGTGCACCCGAACTCAACGCGGCGGAAGTCATTGATGCGAGCGCTGCTGAGACGATGACCGAGACGACGATCGAGGCAACTACCGCAGACCCAAGCGCTGCACAGACAACCGTGGATTCGACATCGCAAGCCGCGATGAAAACACCAAGTATCCGCGTCCTCTCCGCTGACGTGGAGTTGGAATCTCGAAAGGTGAGATCGCTCTATGCATCTGGCGATAGCATCAATTGGGAAGACGGCGGACGACCGTCGGATGTGGGCGAGCAGTTGGATGCAAGCTCCGAAAATCCGACGGACGAGACCGAGAACGATCCGTATGGTTTCCTTTTTCCACATTAGTGTTGACAACAGTGTGCTAACTTTCGTTTCTCTCCTAGGGTCGCCGAGCTCCAACCTCCCGCATGGGGTACTCCAAGATCTGGAAGTTCATATTCCCAACGTCCCGAAACAAGAAGCGAATATGAGGTGGCAGGTGGTTTCGAAGATTGGGAGGACCTCAATGGCTATGACGTCGATCGGTACGGTTTCATCAACCCACGCAAACCTGAGGCGAGAGTGGGCACCCCCACCGACCTTAAATCATCGCAGCACGCGCCTAAGAAGAGGAATATCTTGAAGCGAGATCCGTTTGGTTTGGGTTTGCCACTTAGGGGGCCGAATAGGAAGGTGTCCGCAAGGTCGCTCAACACCCAAACCTCCAAGGCGTCGGTTGCATCTCGTCGGTCAACTCGTTCAGCAATTAGGCATGCGGGTAATTTACTCCCCCACAATCGTGACCGACGGTGGATGGACGAGGCTGGAGGCATGCTCTCGCTTTCCTTGGGAGACGAGGAAAACATTGAAAAGATCTCCGAGGCCATCAAGAGGAAAGAATGGGAGAGATCCGAGAAATGGCGGAAGATGGCCAAGGTCATCAAGAAAGGGAAGGATGGTGAGGGCATGGAATTCGATTTTGACGTCAAAAACCAAAAACTTATCGACAGGACCTGGAAGGGCATTCCTGATCGATGGAGAGCCTCTGCGTGGTTTTCTTTTATGGCATCGGCAGCAAGAGCCCATAGAGACTCGCCGTCAGAAGACTCGATCATCACCGACTTCCACCGACTTCAGTGCCGTGGCTCCCCAGACGACGTACAGATCGATCTGGACGTGCCTCGCACCATCAGTCGGCATGTAATGTTCCGGAAGCGCTACACGGGGGGGCAACGACTTCTGTTTCGAGTTTTGCATGCCTTGTCACTCTACTTTCCAAACACCGGCTATGTTCAGGGCATGGCCTCGCTGGCGGCAACCTTGCTCTGCTACTTCGATGAGGAGAAGTGTTTCGTCATGCTGGTCCGTATGTGGCAGTTGAGAGGACTGGAAAAATTATACAGTCCTGGCTTTGACGGTTTAATGGCAGCGTTGAGCGACCTGCAGACTAAGTGGCTGAGCGGCAAGGACGTCGCCAAGAAGCTAGTAAGACATCATCATTCCCCTTCGCCATGTGACTCGGTACTAATATGGAACAGACGGAGCTCTGCATCGATCCTACAGCTTACGGCACTCGATGGTACTTGACACTTTTCAATCTATCCATACCGTTTGCTGCCCAGCTTCGTGTATGGGACGTATTTCTGCTTCTCGGCGAGAACCCTGATACATCAGCCACGAAGGTTCCCGATTCGCCAGTCACCATGACCGGCATCGATGTTCTTCATGCTACCAGCGCAGCTCTGATACACGCTTTACGAGAAGTCCTTCTGGACTCGGATTTTGAGAACGCCATGAAGGCGTTGACATCATGGATTCCCGTCAAGGACGAGGATCTGTTGATGAAGGTGACGCGGGCGGAGTGGAAGCGCCAGAAGAAGAGACCCTAGAGTGGCCTTTCTCTGGCACACAAGCTTGGAAGCCAGGCTACGATATGCTGACGTTTTGTTATGTCTTTCGGTTCGCGTTTATGGATGTTCTTGCAAGGCGTTCACGGAGCTGGTCAGGATGACCTCGACGCATTTCGTCGACAAATACCCCGGGATTCAAACGTTGGTTTCTTCAGACACGGAGGATCTCATTTGTTAGTGAGACGAAAGCACTATACGGGGAGATTGGAAGCGATTGCTCTCAAAAGCGATGCAGGAGGCCATGGAACACAGGACGAATTTTTCATATACCCTTATGAGATAGTATACTTTTGGGTGACGTCTGCCCGAAGTATCAACAACAATGTATAATGTATTACCCGCCGTACCAATGTTTGCAATGCCCCCCTGCTATGCCGGGCCCATACCCTCGTGTGATAAGAGTGCTAAGCGCATCAATTTATTCCCCCCCAAAGCCCGATGGAACGCGGCCATGTTCCGCGTAGGGTTAGCACGATTTATTCTGCTCGCTCCATTCTGCCCGTCTCCAGCTGCGGCGAGTCAAGCAGCCACCCGACCTTTGAAGCCTGCACGATCCACGACCAGGGTTTATGCTGCGGTATCTAGTGCCCCCGTTTCCACCAGCAGTTTCTCCTTCATCATAGTCGTTCGTCTAACGGGAAATCTGGAATGGCGTGTCAAAGGTAGTCCCTGACTTAAAGAGAGGCTTATCTTGGGAGGTGTCGATCTACATATACCACTGTGGATTTATCGTACGAGTTGGTGGCTGATCTCTATCTCCCCGGAGTTCTGATCTCAATTCCTGTCCAGAAATAGAAATACGGGCAGGAGGAACCTTCTATCTTGTTTTGCGGGGTGTTGCAACCCGCAGTGAGTATGTCCCGACTGTGCGCCCCGTCTCCGGCGGAGAGGCTCACGTGAATCCCCCCCGCTGTTGGGGACTTGAGTTGATCTAGGCTGAGCGATATGATCTGGCCTTTTTCTGGATTTGTCTCAATGAGAAAAGGAGTGCGGGTCGAAGACACGGTGGGCTTACGTCCACTGATATGACGTGTGCCTCATTGGCATCCTCACAGGACGACTCAAATATAGTTCCGACAGAGCATCCCTCCATGCCAGTGTATATTGTATTGTAGGGGTCTGCCATGAACATGTTGATGTCGAACAACGCTGGACTGAAAAGCATTCCGATCAGAAGCGTCTGCTCAACTCGCTTCCCTTTCTCTGCGAGCCTCGCACTGAATGTAATCAACAATCACGATTAATAAAATGCCATGGCCCAGTCGAGGACTACAGCAAACCATCAAATGATGTACACGGCTGCTGGGCCGGGCAATGAAAGGCCAGCCGCCACTTCTGAACTCAGCAACGAGTTCGTGACATTTCGGCAAGGCGACGTATGTGGGCGGTGTGGCAAGCCGATGGAGAACATTTGCATTTCAATGCCGGGTTTGCTCCTGTCCTTAAGTCACAGTTCACATTTTTGCCGATATCCTGTAAACATTTGTCTCCACGAGGATACTGCAAGCCAGTCTCCCGATCCACAGTTCGCGAGCCGCCAGTCTGATCGCTATGAGCACTGAATACTCTCAGCATTATCTAGTCAAGGATGTGAAAGTTCGAGCGGGAATATGGTCCTTGAGAGGCACTCCCAATCAAAGGAGAAAACCGCACCCCTTCACCAGACAGCACGATCAAACAAAAGGTAAACAGTGTTAAAGTTGAAACATACGACACCGGGTATTCGCTGGTCGTCACCGGCCCATCTACTAATCCAGTCCTCATTTGTCTTAGATTCAGTCTCTTCAGCCTTAGTGAAAGGAAAAGGAAAGAGCAATACATACTAGAATACCCGGACAAGCCACAGACAGTATTATGTTCACACCGACATGCCTAACATCGAACATCTTTCTCTTGTAATTCACCTCGGACGGTGTCCGTAGTACACCACATAAGTCGGCGTGTAACACGCGTTGGCAAATACACCGGGTGATCTCGAGAACATCACTCTTTGAATTTTCCGGCTTATTGCTAGCAGGTCATGGGTCACGACCACAAATACGATTGCATCATTTGGTCTTTTGACATTGTGGGCGAAAATGAGGATTCATCCAGAACATCTGTGCAAGCTGCTACAACAGATGAAGACATGCTTCGAAACGCTCGGGGGAGAGCGGCGCAGCGGAATACGGTGTTCTATGTCTTCTCAACCTCTTGTCGTCGGCTGCATTGTCACTGTCACTGTTGGAACCGCTGTCGTTTTCTGCGCACCCCGCCTCTGACATGTGGCTTGCACGCAAGGGATTGGCCGATGAACCTTACAGTGCCGTCCCGTCAGCATATTTAGTCGCCATCGTCATGTCAATGCCATCAATTGAATGTCACATCTCATGCCGAGCTGCAATTGCCCTAATCGAGACACCCTAACCAAGGTCAGCATGGGAGTTGACCTATCCGGAGCCCCAATTGAGAACACACCCGGCAGACATCAACTGTTTCAGCTTCTGGACCCCGAGCTACCTGCAAGACCCGGAGGACCATGCGCGTCCGGAGGTGACGGTGACATGGCCTTGCCCAACCATGTGCCGCCAGTCGTAAGCTATATCCAACATGCCGGGTGCTTAGGCCGTCGCCACCCCTCCTTGTCATCACCGACCGGCATGAGCTCCCTTGGCCGGAGGTTTCTCAACCGGGACGCGGCTTGCAGTCCCCGAGGGCGAGATCGTGTGGGAGGAATGTGGGACATGTTAGTATTGGCCCTTTTTAATCTCGGCCTCGCTAACATTCCATGTCAAAAGTAACAGACAATCCCAATCGAGCACTCGGTTATAAGACGATGTGAAAGAGTGGCGAATTGCATCAAACTACGCTCCAAGAGACCCATTACGGAGGTGAAGCGATACACACACACACACACACACACACACACACACACAAAGACCATTGGGGGAACGGGCGGGAATGAATAAGTGGCCATTGCCACGACGCCGGAAGTGCGCCACAAATACAAGCTCGCCTGGGCAACGCTAGACATTGTGCATAGATTCAAGCCCGGTCAGCCGCATCATCGTCAGCCGGGTAAGATCCTCCCATCTCGGTCCCGAGATAGGAGGATTGAGCCTCTTTGACAGCAAGCCACAAGCCTAGCAGTGACGGCCGCTGGCGGGTTGAAGAATAGGAAACGGCGCGCCGCGCCGACGGGTTGTCAATAGGGTACAGGAGCGAACTTTGCCGATGCAGTGCAGTCAGTCATTCAGCAATTGCTTCCCGGAAAGGGAATGGCCACGGTGGGTGTGCGCTATCCGCCGAGGATCATTGCCGCAGGGGATGCAGATGCAGACACGTTGGCAGCATGACATGGAAATCTTTGTTGGATGGGAGAGGATGGAGAAGAGGAGGGAGGTCATGACACCAAAGGCTTACACCGTTACACGCCACTTAAGCGCCTTGTGCACAGACGCCCCAAGCGCACAGCCATCCATGGATCCTACCCTGGACCTTACCTACCACCTTTACCTCAGGTAGGTAGTAAGGTACTACCTAAGCTAAGGTAGGTAGGTAGGTAGGTAGGTGTCACCGCGCGCTCCTGGCTCCCACTCCAGAAGTAACACCTGTACTGAAATGAAATTGGAGCTTGCCAGCCCTCTCAACTACCAACTTCCAACCCTGTGAATACCCGTCTTCGTGGACTGTCGTCCGGGCTTGCCTGCCCGTGGACCATGGACACACGTCCTCCCTATCCCATCTTCGGGTCAGGTCCCTCAAGTTCAGTGGAGGTATTCGCACCTACAGTCGACCTTCAACCCCCACCCCCCACGCCCGTGGCTTCCCTCCCCCCTTAGCTTCGGTCTCAGCTTGGAGAGAGGTTAACCGCCAGGTACCTACTCCGTCCCAGCATATTCGTCTGTCTGGCCAAGGCCACAATCCCCCCTTTCCTGCCCCCTTCGCTTCGCCCTCGTGCCGTCCCTGTCTGCCAGCCCTATATCCGGATGACAGTTAAGACATGCCCAGCCGCAATGGATGAATCATTTGATTATCGGTTCGTCCACGAATACTACGGATACGTCCCTCCTCTTTGTTTCGAGGTCGCACAAATAGGTTGGAATCAATGGAGTTAGGAGAATGCCAAAATTCCTCATTACAAATACGGCTGCGTCAGGGTCGGCGGCTTGGCTTGGCCGCTGCTGCTGTAGACAGCAAGACCTGCCATGTTTCGGACTGAATCAACCAAGGTTACTCACCACTGTCGACACCAACACCTTGCTTATTCCTGGTCTACCTACCTATCCGTACGGAATGGTGACAAAGGAAGGCGCACTGTCCCCAATCTGGTCCGCGCTACCTGTCTGCATCGCTTCAATCAACCTTCCGAGCAGGGCACTCTGTACTCCATCGGGGCAGTTTTTCGCGAAGAAGGAAGGGACGTCAACGTCCGGGCGCCGGGCAACGGGCGGGCGGGCGGAGGCGGCGCGGCGGAGGCGGACGGACAGCCGGTTCCACAGGACCCCTTCCACCGCGCCATCACCGAGGCTGAGTCTGCCTGTTCCAATCTCCCCGCCGAGCCTATTTGAGCCAACTAGACCGTCACTTCTGAATCTGGCCGACGCATCTAGCCCAAATCGGCCAAGAACGCTGGACTGCCAGCCAAGTCCGAACATGAGGTACTTTCTCTCCCGCTTCTAGCGTAGCAGGGATTTTGTTTTTTTTTCTTTCTCGCTATCGGGGGTGTGGAGGAGGGCCGAGGGATAATTCCACGTCGCTAATTAACCAAGTTCCTGGCCCGTTCGCTCCCAAATACCTGACCCCTCACAGCGCGATAATCAAACAAGCGAGATAAGGTATCAACACGTCCAGGGGTTGAAACGCGTCTGTCCGTCTGCAAAATGCGTCTTGTCTTGTTTTTTTTCTGCAGGGTATCATGATACATGTAAGATTGCCCCCAAAAGAAGTCGGCCCTAATTGGAAAGAACCAGAAGAAGATAAAAAATTTGGTCCAAACAACTCCAACCTGAATCTCGATGGGCTCGCACCAAAACCTCCAGGTGAGCCCTTACCCGGCAGGTCCTTTTTGGCCAGCCCGTGATAAATGAAGAAAAGAAGAAAAATAAACCACCTCCGATTGCTATAGATACAACCAAACATAATGCCGTGTTGACAATGCACATCAATACACCAGGTGCGAAATGAAGTGAAGCGAAGCAGAAAACCCGATGAAGAGAAGAGCGCTCAAGGGCTCGTCGAAGGGACAATGCCGCCCGCTGGAAGAATCGAAATAAAGTTGCCGTGACCCGTGCGTGCCTTGTAGAGAAGAAAAATGTGCGCCTCCAGTTCCAGATCCGCTGGAATGGCGTCAGGTGAATCCAGAGGTAGTCCAAGTCTCTGAGAAATCCAAGTGTTGGACAAAATTCGAAAACGTCGACGGCAGCTCTCCCCGCAACCCCAGCCCGGTTCAGGGCCGCGGAGAGATTCACGACGTAGGGGAGAAGAGGAAAAAAAGAAGTAAAAAGAGTTGGCGAATTGAATTCATAGAAGCGAAAGTTCGGAGGAAAATGTCGTACTCATGCATCTCGTTTCGCGAAATTCCGCCGTGGTGGATGGCTGAAACAAGTCGTAAAATTGGCCGAGACCAGACGTCGCTGTCGCTCTTGTCATGTGGCTCCTGATCCTGCGGCTCCACGTGTCCGCACCCCAAAGTTGCCGCCGCCTGTTTACTGGTCATCGATATATCATTCAGCAGGTCGATTTGAAGCGGATTTCATGGCTCCTCAGAGAGTAGAGATGAGACCGAATGTCCGCCAATAGTTCTCGCCGGCTGTTGCTGTTGAGAGTATGTCGAATCGGTACTGCCCTGGTCTGGTCCGCTGCCGGAGCCGGCAACCTGCGGAGACATGCCTCGAGGGGTTCCAAAACTCTCTCCCCGGCCTCGACCCCCCGGCCGATAAAATGAAAGATCACTGCGTTGTCGAGAATGTCCTCGTCTTCGTCCCGGCGGGGGATTTCCAAGCGTCGATCCACCGTGAAAAGGAGGCGACCTCAGGCGCTGTTGACTAGGAGGTGGAGCGGCTGGTTGCGGGCCAGTGGCCTTGCGCTTGTTCCTAGGAGACTCTCCTAATGGCCACACCAGCCGAGGTTAGCCTAAAGCGACTCTCGCTTTCTCTTGGTCTTGCTGGACGCACCGGAGGGTGTCGCAGGTTGTGTAGAGCCTCCTCCGGCTTGAGATGTGGGCGGATGCCAATGATGAAAGTAAATGGACGGGCTGGGCTGGGCCTCTTGCTGAGCTGCCGCAGACTGGGCAGTTGAGTGAGCCTGGTGACTCTGCATTGTCGACGAGCCGTGCGAGCCGGACTGCGGCACATTTGTGTTTAGGCTTGGCAAATTCGATGATCCGAGAGGTCGAGAAATCGAGCCAGTAGAGGACAGCGTCGTAGCCCTGCCTCTCGTTCCCGGAGAGCCTGGGTATGCCGTGAACCCATGCGGCCCGGGGGCCGAGCTTGGAGTCGAGGGAACACCAGGGTACTGCCCGTATGACTGTGACTGAGAATCACGGCGATGATCAGGCGACAGAGGCCCTTGAGAAGGAAGCAATTGGTGATGCTGAGGCTGACCATGAGGGTTCAGGAACTGTTGTGCCCATTCCAAAGCCGCCGGAGGCAAAACACCACCCCCCATGCCGGCGAAGACTAGCGGCACGATGGGTGGGGGAATTCCGCCGCTCAGAGAGGTCCGCAGCATGTCGGCCTCGATGCGTCGCTGCTCGAGGCGCAAAGATTCCTGTCTGGTCTTCTCCTCCTCCTGTCTTCTCCGCTCCTCCTCAGTCTTGGCGGCCAACCAACTTCTCATGGAATCCTCGGCACCCTGCCACTGAGGCGGGGGGCCCGGCAACTGGCCCATTGCATGACTGTGAGCTGACGGAGGCTGGCTGATGGGCTGAGGCGCCGGGGGTGGCGGGGGAGGAGGAGCAGCAGTCGAGTGAGGCGGTTGAGGGGGCAGAGTCATGGCCGCCGGGGGAGGCAGACCACGATGATGCGTCGACATGGGCTGGCCAGGTGGACTGTGACTGCGGGGAATAGAGGGAAGCAGCTTGTGAGAAGGGTGGTCTTGGTAAGACAGTGGAGGCGAAGGTCGGGAAGTCGAAGGCGGAGTTGGTAGGTCATGGACGGACTTGTAGCCGTAGTGAGTTGGCTGCTTAACAGTGAGCATGGTCATGTAATACTCATTCGTCCCGGGTGACTATGAGCTGTTGAAGAGAAATGCCGGCAACATGGGAAGGCCAATGTTGATAGTGGAGGAGCAAGGTGGTTGGGTTGTTGACGTCGTTGGTGATTTTGTGGTGTTTGCCAGCCAAGGGAAAGAAAAAAAAGAGACAAAGGGGACAGGTAATGAAGGTCGAGAAGTAAACAAAAAAGTTGCTGTCACTGGCTGGCCAGACAGACGGATGGAAGGAAGAGAGATTTCTGAAGGTAGAAGAAGGAGGTGAGTTAGGTGAGGTGAGGTAGGTAAGGAAGATAAATCGAGATATGGGGGTGCAGGTGGTGGAAATAACCTTTTTACAGGTAGGTGCAAGCTGGAGGGCGACCCAGGATGGGAAAGTGAGGTGGGCTAAGGAATGGGACGGTAACGGTACGCTGAGGTGTGAGCGTACAGGAGCGTCGTAGCAGCGAACGGAGGCAAGGTGAAGGTACCTCAGATGTACTAGCGTCGGGTGCCTCAAAGAGACATGTACGTCCGGAGGACGGTACCTACCTAGGTAATTACGAGGTGATGTGGCCACCGTCCCTTTTAGCTGAGGTAGGCAACTACCTTAGGTCCAAGTAGCTAGCTCAGCTTAGCTTAGCTACTTCCAGCTCCAAGCAGGGTCTCTACGGCCTCTTGGGTCTTCTACCTAGGCCTCTAGGCCTTCGATCTTGAGTCTTGAGTCTTGAAGAGAAGGAGTCTAGCGGCAGCGACAGCGGCAGGGAAGGGCAGGGAAGGGCAGGGAAGGGCGGGCAGGGGAGGGAAGGGAAGGCGGCAACGACGGAGCTAAGGAAGAAAGAAGCAAGCAAGCAAGCAAGGCAAGTCTTCACCTCGAGAGAGGCAGAGAGTCAGTCGTGTTGATAGAAACGAGCGGGGCGTGCTGTGATGAAACCTCTCCACGAACGGGCCCAGCCTCATTTGGTCATGGAGACTGTGATTTAAATGCCGGTCGATGTACGGGTAGCTGTAAGGCAGATCCAAAACCAGCATTTGGGTCTGGGTCTGGGTCTAGGCCTGGACCTGGGCACGAGGTTGATACGGTGAGGTAGCCGGACTCGCCTGCTGTCAGTCAGGCACATCAGCTTGGGCAAAATTTGCGGAAAAGGAGTGGCTTGCAGAGGTCGAGATAGAGGAAGGGAATAGTCTATAGAGTAAGTACTATGTAGAGGAGGGTAGAATAGAGGAGAGTAGAGGGGCAGAGGCAGCACAAGACCAAGACTCTTTAGGTCGTTATAGAGAGGCCGAAATCGAGGAGCTGAACATGGGGTTGAGAATGGAACCGGGTACCATGAAGAACAGGGCCAGCCCCAACCAGAAATGGCACTCGATCTTTAGGATGGACGCCTTGCCGCCAGAGTCGAGTCCTTCTTCTGGAGCTCATTGACGAGGATGCAAACGACGTCCTTGGGGTCCGGACGTTGGACGGGAGGAGCGTAGACGGTTCGACGGTGGACCAGGCACGGAGGCGTCTATGTAGGTATACCGTACATGGTTTGGAGAACTGGAGCTCACCTCAAGCTTGAGAGAGAGGAAGCTGGACCGGAAGCTAGGTGCTGCGCTGCAGCACGATGCAGCACTGCGTACTATGTAAGAACGTTCGTACCGTACAGATACGTACTATGTACTGCGTATGGGGAAGGGGCAAGCAGGGAGACAAGGAGGGGGATCTGGGAGACCAGAGACGGGGGAGTGGAAGGGACGGCTACTGTTCTTTTCTGGGATTCTGGGACCCGCGGCCCAGGAGCGGGAAGAGCGTACTCTACGTAGGTATGGACCATGGTAAGGTGGTGTAGGTACGAATGGCTACGTACGGATAGACGAGGGGGTGGGAGTGAGTACCTACGCTACCTACCTCCTTCCACCTCAGTTGCGAGTCCTCCACCATGGCTGCCGCGGTACCATACACTACCACTATAATGGAGGCGTGTGTGCGTGCGCGCGTGCGTGTAGGAAGGACGACGTGATTCTGTTTTTTTTTCTTCCCCTGCTGTTGTTATTTCTCTCGTTATTTCCCTATCCCAAGGAACCCCCGGCAGGGGGGGGGGGGGGGGGGCAAGGGGTAATGGGGCCCGGGGAAAACCCCACCCCCCCCCCAAACCCCACAAAATTAAAAGGGCAAAACCCGGGCCC
Organism: Colletotrichum sp. SAR 10_66; assembly: GCA_028639655.1. NCBI lineage: Eukaryota > Fungi > Ascomycota > Sordariomycetes > Glomerellales > Glomerellaceae > Colletotrichum > Colletotrichum sp. SAR 10_66. The sequence continues at coordinate 22,912 of JAQIUS010000609.1, forward strand.
AAA